>OMLC01000123.1:0-26070 GCA_900302585.1 Regalecus glesne
GGCTGTTTGAAGAAAGAGACGTGTCCTGGTTGGTAGTTATTCTACCATCGAGCTGCACTGATCAATATAGAAAACTTCTGTTCATCTCTACTGGTACATAGCAAAGTTTCTGGGTTCACCCATTTTATTTTTTAAATTGAGGGTCATCTGAAACAGGCAATGTAGAAGCCCCTCGCAGGCCCCATCTCTCCCATCCCTCCTTTTCTCCAAGTCCTTTATCCCCCCTCTATTTCTCTCTCACTGTAGCTATTATAAATATGCTCAAATGAACTATACTCTATTGTTAGTGGTGAATGATGTCTTGTAATACTCTATGCCTTTGGATAGTGCTGTGTTTATTGTGTATAATGTATTCATATTAGCATTTATGATAATGACAAATAAGAAGAAAAAGTATGACTACCCAGATTCTACTGTATTCTTATCATATGGAGTTCATGTGAAACAAAAATGAAATAAACTTGAAATTATTCTGTTGAAGGTTAAATGTGTACTTCTTTTGAGAGTGCATGATGAGTGCATGAACCTCGGTGCCACAGAGGTAGAGTGTGTACCTAAGAGTCAGGCGTTGCAGGCCTTGGTAAATGTGAGGCATTCCTTGTAAAGTGCTATGAGTGGTGGCTAGACCAGAAAAACACTATACAAGAACAAGTCCACCTACCATCCTGGTGTATGATGATAACCTATGAAGCCATATTCCCCATCCAGCGAATTGGGTACCGTTATCATCAGTGTCTTCATTGGTACCTGTATGTCCCTCACCTATGATCTCAGAAATCTGATCGGTCAATCCTGCTGTCAATATCTATATATCCACATCTGTCTGTTTATCTATATCTGTCTACTTTTATCTACGAGAAACGCGTAACGCGAAAATGGCGTCTGACAGAGAACACCTGGGTGTCTTTAAACCCAGTGTGGCACAGAAGAAGAAAAACAAGATTTGACTGCTCACAGTGACACTCGCCGGTGGAGACCCTTTCTTTACCTGGTGGTTTTTTTTTAAATCAACTGTTATATTCGCGATCTGCTTTTAGTGACTTTATCAAAATGGTTAATTGATGTTAGAAGAACGTTGTCGTGTAACGGCGCTTCATTTCTTTAGTGCTCGATAATCACTCGAAGCATTTAGCCAAGACAAATCTAGCACCAACATTTAGCCCTTGCATTGCTGTCCATGCTTACCCAGGTACAGACCTTTGTGGCCTTTGTGGATCTAAACTTCAGTTCTTTTGTTTATTCCCACCAAGGTTGGATCATCATCATAATCCTCATCATGATGAGCAAAGAGGTAAAGCCTACAAGTGACAGTGACATGTAGCTGTAGCTGGTTTGTTGTCGCTGTCTGATCGGACATAACCGTAATGGCGTTAGTTTCTAAAACAAAACTTGTACCTCTGATCAGTAGAACAAGGACATAAATCTGCAGGGAATTCTGGTGTTAAATCACCGCCTGTTAATGAGAATCTCCGTGTAGAATAAATAGTCCATTTGACTTTACACACACCCGCAACATCTAAATGTGTAATGGAGGGTTGAATGGTCATGTTATACTGTGTATTCGCACTTAAATTGTAAATGTAGTCTTGAGGTTGACATTTTTCCTGCAATATGCTTGATCTTTCAGAACTTAGCCTGCTCGCCGATTTTCAGCAGCATGAAGAACAGTGAAAACTGGCAACCTGTCCGGGTTTGTAATAAACACTCCTGTTACTTTGAATGCTCTATAAGAACAAGTCAATTTAACATTGATCATTTATACCCCAATTTAGCAGTCATGCTGCTGCTTTATGCCAAAACACCTGTCAGTGGGTGTACTGGTTAGATGTACTAAATGGCCCCCATTATAAGCTACCAGTATTCTGGAGATGTAGGCACAGTGTTCACACATCAGATGTAATAAATCCCCTTAACTGCACCACTAAAAAGATAAAAAGAAGGAAAGATCATGTATTATTCTGATCCGTAGCACCACTGTCACGCTTGTCCATGTTTCTAACATGGTCAATAGAATTATCGAACACTGTTTTGTTTTCTGTAGAAGAAGATGGGGAAGGCAGATACAACTGTTGGTAACAAGAGGCACAATGATGTAGCCACCAAGCCACCATTGTGTAAGTTACTGCTTCAAAATCAGACACTTCACTGTCCAAGGAAAATGAATGATTTTTTTTTGCCCTCACTGGCAACAGTGTGGATAACTTATTGACAACATTTACTGTAATATGGTCCATACAGATGTTCGATAGAGGACCAGACTTCATGTATGTTTCATTTAGAAGCTTTCTCCAACTTGCATATTCATTTCTTATCATACTGGAAAGATATCATTTTGTCCTTCGCTTATTTTTTAGTTAGCTGTGATATAATTTCAATGAGCAATTATTAAGTCAAATGTTTCATGAACAAACGTGACCAGATAAGTACATTTGAATTATTTTTCTCTTTGCTTCCACAGCCAAGCCGGTGTTGGCTGAAAGAGTTCCCACTGTTGCTGCCAGTCCTTCCAGAGGTAAGCTGAGTTGTCTGTGAGTTATCCTGGGCTAGAATGGTACATTATACACACAATCAATGTACCTTTGACCCTGCTAAAGAGGTGCGTGCACAGATCATTTCTCCCAAAAGCACCACCAATTAACCATTGCGATGCTAAGTTGCCTCATCACTAGAGGAGTTGGAAAATAAGTATACATTACCTTATATTTTAATTCTATGTATAAATATATTTGTTGTCTTTTGACTGCCAAATATTTTACCATTTTATATCGTAAGGTTATTGTTCCAATGCACATATGTTTAGTACTTTACCTTTTACAATATGTCAAATTTTTGGTTTAGCGTATTGCTCATCTTGTTGGTGAATGCATGGTTGTTATAGGTGCTGACATTTGTTCCCAGTATTTTATAGTGTCTTTAGGGTTACGTGAGAAGTGTCAGTTGGTGTGTTTATATCCTATAGACCAAGTCAGATTACGTTGATTAAGTCCCTTTCCCCATCCTTGGGGTGGGTGGATAGGGCCTGGGTTGATGGAGACCACCATGATCATGGAGGTTGCCATGCAAGGTGGCAGTCTGTCTTACTAAGGGACACTTTCATACATTCTCTGGAGGAGCCGGGGGTTTTACAAGCAACCTTTCAATTACTAGAAAACCTGCTTTACTTCCCTAGCCATGCCACCTGCAAAGGCCAAAGTAGTCCACGTAAAAGGGCACATCACATTTTGAGGTCAAATTAGCATATTATCGATATGTCATATCTCACGTATACTGTTCAATGGGTGGTGTTGTCCAAAGGTTTAGTTGGAGCCAGCCAGCAGTGTACCTGGAACCTCAAGAGCAAGGTCACAAATATAGAGCGCAAGATTAAAAGCTATCACACCAAGTTGGAGATGGTCAACAAGGAGAATGATGAGCTCAGAGGTTCAGTCATTCAGATCCGTCAAAGAGAGGAAGAAATGGAGCAAGAATTGGAGAAGCAGAGGAACTTGATCAGGTACCAGTGTAGATGATGTCTCCCAGCTTTTTAGATAGATGTTGGTTTGGTAGCTCTGTGGGCTAATGTTTAATTATAATTAAATTAGTTCATTAATGTACCACATTTGTGTAACAATGTGGGACTGTTGATTCTCTTTTTACTTTTGCATATGACAAATCTCTTTGTATTATAAAGTATTTCTGCACCTGAGATTTACCCCTATTCCTAGTCTAGTTGTCACACTGATGCAGTGAGAGCATTTTAAATGGCTTTTCAAATGGTTCTTTTAAAACCTTTTTACTGGGTAGCATTGCCAATTTAGATCTGTGTGGGGTTATATGTGTGTCTTATAGTGAGTATGAGGTGAAGCTGAATACTTTGTTGGGGGTCAAGGAGGAACTGGAGAAAACCATAAGTGACAGGAACAACCTCCAGAGGGGCCTTTCCAACCTCCATGACAAGTGCAAGGCTATGGGGACGCTCCAAGATAGCCAGGAGGTGGAGCTTCAAACCCTCAAGGTAGGTATGAGACTTTTAAGAATGTTAAGCCTTGTGTCTTTTTTTCCCCCATGGACACCCCAAAGGATTACATTGCAGCCTGTTCGGTGGCTGCCAGGTGAAGTGTTCTCACTCAGTACAGAAATAATTCCAAAAACGTTTGTCCCTATTTGTCAGTTAGACCCCAAATGATGGAAAAATAGGGCTCAGAATTAAAAGATATTGGAATTCCCCTTTAATGCTCCTGCCTCACGGGAAGGATGTAGTGAGTTTGATCCAAGACTGTGGGTGAAATGAATATGTTCTCCCTCTGCTCATGTAGGTTTCTTCTGAATGCATCAGACAGAGCAAAAGGCATGAGTAATAGTTGAATTGCATACTCTAAATGGTCTATGGGTATGGACTGTGTGAAGGACCCTGTTGTGGACAAGAGATCTGTCCAGGATGTCTCCCTACTGCCTGCTGTCTCTTCCTGCTCCACGTGACCCTGATATAGACTCAGTGAAGATAAATAAATAATTAAAGTAATTTCTTTTTTCGATCTCTTTCCTCTTCCTCATACACTATTCCAGATGAAACGCTCCATCCAGGAGTGCACTCTGGCCACCCTCCATGCCACCATCAGAGACAGGGAAGATGAGATTAAGTGTTTCCAGGAGACTGTTGCCCACCAGAGGGATGAAATCCATGCTGGCGAGATTGAGCGCATGGAACTTCACAACACCATCCAGGAGCTCAAGGCAGGCAAACATGCCAGATGTCATATACACAAACCATAAGGGTGGCTATAAAAAGTTTAATCCCTTCATCCAGAAAAAACATTTAGTGGGAGAATCGTTTCATTACTCATCTACGTATGTGACTTCTTTAGTCTCAATGACTACAGATATCTCCAAACCTTGTAAACGCCATAATGACTGAAACCAGCGATTGTTTTGTATGCAAATTGGCATGACAACAGCTAGGGTTTTAATGCCCATGTATGCTATTAACAAGGGATCGGAGAATAGTTTCAATCATAGCATTTTAAGATGGTAGCAGATGGTTCTAGTTCTGGGACGGTCATTCCCTCTGCACATAGATGGTCTCTTTGATTCCCTGTTCAAACCAGTTGTCCTCCCTATCAAGGATGTGCACATCCTCATTTCCCTAACTAGATTATTGAGCATGCATAAAGATATAAAGTGGGCTATTTTGAGGGAGGAAGTGGATATTACTCAATCATGTTTTGGACAAAGTGTAGGCAAACTCAGAAATGTAAAAGTTTTAAGCTCTAGGCTGTATCTCCTCTTCTTTTCTTCCGATTTGAAACTGAATCTTTCACCCTCTCCCTCCCCTGCAGGGTAACATCAGGGTGTTTTGCAGAGTTCGTCCTCTGGTGGGTGGAGGCCTAAGTGAGCACATCCAGTTGTCCGCCAGTGGTAAGACATTGACGCTGGTGAAGATGAGGGAGGTGAGATCACCCATTTACATCCCAACTTCCAAAAACTCATTTGAAAGAGATGTTTTTATTTACTTATTTATTTTTTGAAAGTCACTCACAAGCACATTTCAAATTTCACCAGTTTCTTTGCTTCCGTTACCAGCGAGGGGGCTATTTAGAATAGAAGTTAATCTGTGATATGGTGAATGGTTGACAGAATTTACTATCCAATGCCAAAATAGAAATAAGAATAAATACAAATCTCTCTGTTTCTCTTGGACCCTCAGTCTCATACAGGCAGAGTGGGAGACACTCAGAAGAAATACAACTTCAGCTTTGACAAGGTGCTCGGACCCTATGCTTCCCAGCAGGAGGTACAGCAGACTGTTATGCAATCTCACCCCGTCATGTATCCTGAACAAATATCCTCAAGCAGATCAAATTGTACATTTCTCAGAATAGATATGCCAGTGCTATAATACCAAATTATAAAATAAAATAATATCCTCTGTATTTATTAAAGGGTGTGTGTGGGTGTTTCAGAGCAAACTGGGGATAAAAGGCACCAGCCACTTTCACAAGCTTGAATTGTCTAAGATGAGATTTGTCAAACTATGATTTTTAAGACCAAATCAGCTCTTCTTGATAATTGTCATTGTGAGTGATGTCCATCTTCTATGCTGTACTCTCAGGTGTTTGAGGAGATCTCACTACTGGTGCAGTCGGCACTTGACGGCTACAATGTCTGCTGCTTTACCTATGGCCAAACAGGGAGTGGCAAGACCTACACCATGGAAGGAGGACACCTGGAGGAGACCCGGGGGGTCATTCCCCGAGCCATGCAGCAGATCTTCAGGGCAGCCGAAATGCTGCGGGAGCAAGGCAGGGAGGTCAGTGAGCATTATATTTCATAGGAGTTCTTGTAGCAGTCAGAGAAAGCTGGCCATTACATTATGCTAGCTGCTAATGACTATACCTAGACTTCATTTTTGTTTGGATTTCTACCAAATCATATTTACTGAAGTATGACCTCGAGGTATTGGGGCAGAAGCATGAGTAAATTATAAAGTAGCACAGTGAATGCTGACACAAGTGGCATGAGGACATCGGAACCCAAAAAGACCACATTCCAGACGGTAGGCTATATGCACACATGTTTATAGACACTTGCAATGTGTTGTGGATATAGTAGCAGAGACGTCTTTCCTCTTACCTATGTGTTCTGTCTTAGTTTTCCTTCACCGCGAGCTTTGTTGAGATTTATAATGAGACCCTCCGAGACCTTCTGTACACTGGTAAGCCCACCGAGAGGCCGGAGTATGATATCCGCAAGATGACCAACAATGAGGTGACAGTCACCAACCTCAACTACCAGAAGGTCACTTCTGAGGAACAGGTACAGGCCCCAGTGGTTCACTCATGGCTCCAGTTTAACCCATTTTATGTTTTAATGCAGTTTTTTTTCCCTGAAACTGAGAACTGCAGAATTTCTGGTGTATGGAGAAAAATCATTTAATCTCACTTTAAATCATAACCATAAGTTCCTCCATCTTTTTCTGTCTCTCACATGTTTCTATTTCTCTATCTCTCTCTCTGTCTCAAAGGTGTTTAACTTGATCGACTTGGCTAAAAAGAAACGCTCCACAGCACAGACCAACTTGAACCTTCACTCTTCTCGCTCCCACGCAGTCTTCAAGTTGGACATAGAGGGAAAGAACGCCGTATCGGGCATCAAATGCAAGTGTAAGTGACCGCGTTCGGCATAGTCTCATGCAGTTCAGTGGGTAGAACATGTCACTCATGCTACCATTGCTGCCATGTTTTTCTTCAGCTGAATTCAGGGATGAAGGCACTAAAAATAGAGGGAGGTCTGTTTTACATGTCATTAGTCCACTCTGCACCAAAGTATGTGGATCTGGGATCGGCCTCCACAGCCATCTGAAGACCCACAAGTAGACAACCCAACAGAGAAGACAGTCATACTCTCTTTGAGTGACTGATGATGATTATGTATGTGTTTGTTTGTGTGTGTGTTTGTGCACGTGCCTGTGTAATAGCCTCCCTGTGCCTAGTGGACCTGGCCGGTAGTGAGCGCATGGTGAAGAGCGAGTGTCATGGGGAGCGTTTCAAGGAGATGACTGCCATCAACTGCTCCCTCTCTACCCTGGGCATCGTCATTACCGCCCTGGCCAACAACGTCAGTGAGCAACAGTCCACCTGTAAAACAACTAAACACAGTCGGATCCGTTGGGTCATTTTGCGACTGTGGTGGAAGGTTTCACGGTGTCGTAGATTGATTCGGGGAATGTTTTCTTGTCAGTGTTCAGAGGTTTTGGGGTTGTACTGAATGGTCTCTATTTATTCACCTATGAGAGAGTTGGTCATGTTTCCAGGACAGGGAGAACTCACTTTATCTCAAATGGTATATTCTAGTTTTATGTAGTTTTCCTATAAATTTACATTGCCGCAAACTAACATGCAAAATGCATTTACCATTAATGGATTACTGCAATCCATCAGTACTGAAAAAATATCTGATTACATTCAGTTCCTCTCATCTATTTTTGAGGCAGTCTGACACTTAACTGACCCTATCATCTCCATCACAGTGGTACAGTGTCCACCAAACTCAAACCATTTATGTCTTTGTGTTCCAGGAGAGTTACGTTCCATACAGGAACTCCAAGCTGACCTACCTTCTGCAGGGGTGCATGGAAGGAAACAGCAAAACGTGAGCTGAGTGTATAAAAGTGGATTTTTGTGTGCAGAAGAGTATGTGTCATGGTTTCTCAGAGAGAAAAGACCCTCGCACATGCTCTAAACACCAGTCCTCTATGGCCATGTTTAGTGGAAAAGAACACACTCTGCTGTGTGGTTTTTATGTATACATGACAAACTGGGCAGACGACATTGATAAAATACAGGTTATGACTTCTTCGACAGGTTTTTTGTTTTTTTTAATTTTTATTATACCACACCACGTCTTATCCTTTACAGCCTAATCTTCGTGAACATTGCTCCAGAGCCAGAAAGTTTTGGAGAGACGCTTAACTCTTTGAGGTTTGCCAGGAAGGTCAGTGGCTTCATGTTTTCGATAACATATCATCTCCCCATCTGATTTTCTTGAAGATGTTTCTTTTACACAACTGTTAAGGAGCAGTTGAATTGAAGTTAATGGAATGGCTTTAAAGTTACTAGGAGTGACATTGATTTGCTAAATCCCCAATCTAAGATAATTTACAAATCACGGATTTGAAATTGAAAAGTAATATATTCACAAATACCTACACAGACAAATCAACACTTTTTTTGGTCTTCATTCCCCCAATAGAATTTGTCCTTTTGATAATGCAAATTCTCAGTGTAATGCAGCCTTTCCCAAACTTCAGGTGGCGGTAACTGCTTTAACGCTAACTGCATTTTTCATTACTTGTTGTTTTGTTCTGTTACAGGTGAATGGCTGCAGCTATAAATGGTAGTAGAAGAAATTATTAATGAATTGTTAGTTTTTATTTTACTGTACTTTTTAAATTAACTATATATCAATGTTTTTCCATGTGTATTTTGTATTTTGTAAATAAAGCATGAACCAACTTTTTATACACGTGAGAATTTGTTTTATAATTACTAAGTTGGCCTTTTTTAGGAATGGGTGTTTACAATGGACTGCCTTGTACAGGTAATACAATGAAATGGCCTGATACTAGGTTAAAATGGAGTATCAGAGATTTTACTCAAGAAAAAAGCTGAGGAAAATACAAATTAACTGTTGTGGAATTTAAAAAATACAATGGGTGATATCCCAGTTGTGATATTTCATCCAAGCTAAAATTGCTGAGACAGTGGGCGTAACGGGAATGTTGTCACCAGTGTTTGTGGACTACGGCTCAGCGTTCAAGACCATAAGTGCTCTTCAAGCTTGTCAATAAAACCTGGGCCTGAACAAAGTACTCTGTGACTGGATCCTGGACTTTCTGATGGACAGCCACCAGGTGATGAGAGTGCACAATCACACCTCTGACTCACCATAGGAGTGCCACAGGGGTGTCTTCTCAGCCCTTTGACTACATGACGGAGGCCTCAACAAACATTGTGAAGTTTGCAGATGACACAACGGTTATGGGATTGATCTCCCACGGGGATGTGAAGGCTTATAAGGGGGAGGTTACTGCCCTGGAAGTGTGGTGCCAGGAGATGTGACACTGGATATTTGAAAAGACGGAATGATCATATACCATTATTCAGCGAGATGTTTTTATTCATGTTAAGCACAATATCACCAGCAGACGGCACTCTACGCATTATACTAGGGCATAAAGGCCTAGAGCCAATAGTGTAGAGGAAGTTGTCAATGGTAGTAACCAGCGAATGGGTTTTGAATCCGAGGGAATGCTTCTAAGTTTGTGGTGTGTTTCTCTATTCCCATCAGGTGAGTCGACTATAAAGCTTAAAGTGTAAAGCTTTAGTTATTACCTACAACTTGTAATGACACTGAATTTGGTCCTAGCCAAACTGAAGTTTTGCCTTGCCTCTGTGGATAAAATGGCGATATGACACTAGGAAAATATTTACGAGAACACAGGAGCTTATTTTGCTTAACTTTGTGGATATGTGCCGAGAGTTACTGGGGGGGAGGCAGCTGCAATCAAATCTGTCAACAACATTCTCCGATGACATCTTTAGCATAATGGTTGACATGAGTGTCGACATGGACGAGACGACTGACGTTAACAACACCGCTTGACTGTTAGTCTCTGGAAGATACTGCAGCGACGGTAATCTTTATGAGGGGCTACTGTTTTGCAAAGAGCTTCCCATGAGAACAAAAGCAGATAATGTGACATGCTACCTCGGTTGTTACTTCACAGAAAAAGCGCTTGATTGCAAATACCGTGCAGCTGTTAGCACAGACGGGTCTCTGGCGTGATGGACTATTTTAGTGGAGCAGTGTCGGTTTTTTCTTTGCCAGCAGGTGGTGGGGTGGTTCCATGTATGTGACAGCACTATGACTCAAGATGTTTATCATCATCATCAGTCCGTTTGTACAAGTACATCCATCCATCAATCAATTGTCAATCAAAGACGGGTTGTGGGAGATTCTAAGGTTGGGAGCCTCCATTTCAGAAATATGAGATTAAAATAAAATAAAGATAAATAACAGGAGGTATGTATACATGCACATATGTATAAAGCAAATGTGTGTATATATAAAGCAATAGGAGTAACAGAATTAAGCATAAAGTAGATAAAGGTAAGAATAGAAATCAATTGGTCAAATATAAAAAGCACTAATGGGTGCATATATGATCACTAGTCAAAGATACCACTCGGGTAGTAATCAGATATAGCAGTGATGGTTAGGTTCCTATTGGGTTTGTGTGCATGTTATTTATTAAGAAGACTCATGGCCTGGAGAATGAAGCTGTTCCTCAGTCTGCTGGTGGATGTTTTGAGAGTCCTGTATCTCCTCCTTGAGGGCAGCAGGCAGAAAAGGCTATTGTGTGGGTTTGCTGAATCTTTAATGACCCGTGAGGATTATATGAGGCGCCACTGGGTGTCCAGCTCCTGAAGAGGATCTGATATGTCCTTTATTCATCTAAATCGGAGATTTTGTTGAATTGCGGCACAAGTGTGGTTGATCTGATATGGGGTGCTGCGGTAGCTCAGTGGTAGAGTACACTTAGGGAACTAACAAGTCAGAGGTAGCAGGTTCAAACCCATGGCAAGGCACCAGAAATGGTATCCGGCCTTAATCCTCCCAAGCTTCATCTAAGTCCATGTCAACCCTCACCATGTGGGGACCAATCGTGACATGTAAAACTGACCTCTTTCATTTGATTTGGGGTGTAATATCAGTCAGATATTGATCAGGTTAATTGGATTGAGCTCTCTGATCTTGATGGAGCTGCCAGCCAAGATGAAAGAGGCAAAGAGGATGTTTATAGACGTTGCGAGGGAGGACATGCAGGTGGCTGGTGTGACAAAGGAAAATGGAGAGGACAGGAAAAGATGGAAACTAATGATTATTTTTGTGTGGAGTCTCCCTGTGTCTGTGAGTTTACTCCAAGTGCTTCCCACCATTAAATATTCACACATGTTAGGGTTCATACTCCTGCCTGTGCCCCTGAGCAAGGCAAAAGGTAAAAAAGCTGGAGTTGGTCCTCATGTGGTGCAGCTGCTCACTTTTTCTATCCAACAGGATGGGTTAAATCCAGAGAACAAATTTCTTTTTATGTATGGACAATGACAAATGAATAAAGAAAGCTTCATTTTCTGACTGAAGTGGAGAAAGGAAAAAGAACAAGAAACTCAGTTTAATAGCAAAATAAACGACTGCCCTGATGAAGACTTTATTTTCAAGTTGCCTCCACTCTTGCAAAGGTTTGAGTTTCCCTCAGGTGCGTGTATGAGAGTGGGAGAGAGATTGGATGAAATATCTCTGTTCTGGTTTGTCTATTTTTACAGGAAAGGTTGACGACTGCAAGAATTATTTCCAGAGTCGTTTCCCAGAATGAGCACGGTGATAAAGAATTTCTAGAAAAGGTGAATAACATCGATTTATGAATTCAAACAGCTCTGTTTCAATACCAAAATCAGTAAATAGCATAACACAGTATAGGCATTTCAGTGTCCCCATATTTATTTGAAACCAGACAAAGATGCAGCACAAAAATACAGGAACTAAAGTTCAACAAGCAGAATGAAGGAATAAGACTAGCACGGTACCTCTGCACTGTGACAGTTGACAATGGGCACCAGGACACAGGCTGTCAGTATGATATGTGGCACACACTGTGTTGGTGCAGGAAATGACACTTCTAGGGTCCTAAACTTTCAAAAGCTACTGGAGATACCAACCTTATTATGAAGTAACAGCAATAATTGACACAGTGGAGTTTAATGGAGTTACTGGAATGTAGACAACATAACAAGGCCATTGTACTGCAAATACTTAGCAATTTAAGCATCTCACATGAGAGGGAAGGACCCAGGGGGTATGGAAGCTCAGTAGTAGAGCGTGCAATGTTATGTGAGCCAGATGTTGCAGGTTTGAACCTACCACGGGGGGTCAGGAAGGACATCTGGCCTTAATCCCCCACATCCATCTCAGTACATGTCCACCCCTCCAACGTGACGACTAATTGTAACCTGTAAAAGCTGAGCTCTCACATCATAGGGAGGGACCATAAGTCACCCTAAGGTAACTAAAGAAGAACTTGACTTGTCGTGCACGGTCTTACAGTCTCTGAGAGCAACGGCATAAATGAAAAGATTCAGTTCTTCAACACAATTCATATTCATTTCGTGGAAAAATGCTACCCAAACATCATGATTAATATCTTAAAGCTTCATGTGATTCTGTCCTCAAACCCAGAACTATTTCAATGGCTCAGTTCCTGCGGGGACACATGCCTTTAATAGTGACACCTAATATATTATTTACTCTCATGCTGGAGACGACTTCTGAGGCCAGATATCACTTTCTTAATAGAGGTATTTCACATCTTTTGGAAGATCAGGGCTAGTGCCACTGAAATTTTCAGGACCTGTTACCAGATTTGAATGGATTAGTGAATAGGCTATGAATGGATATTTCTTTACTTCCAACCTATTCACAGATGTTTAATGGCAGCTACGAGTGCCTCAGTGGGTAGAGCGCACACCTGGGAGTCAGGCATTGCGGCTTCGTATCCCGCCGCGTAGCTCGCTAAATCTGTGACATTCATTGTAAAGCGCTTTGAGTGGGCGTTGGACTAGAAAAGCGCCATGTAAGAGCAAGTCCATTTACCACCTATCTAATGTTAAACAAACCAAAATCTTATAGACCTCAATTCTCATGACTAAAAGAGCAGCAAATACCATTCCAAAGACATCCAAGAGAGTCCTTTAAGAAACCTTCTGTAGTCATATATCAATTCATATTGCTGTGCATGATCCCAAACGGGTAACCGTATGACAGCATTCTCATACACATCCATTGTCCCACTTCAGGAACATCAGCACTGCCATTTTAGATTGTCTTGCACTGTAAATAACTACTTTTTTGATATAGAATTGAATTCATGAACATCAAAAATAACAGTATTTACAGTTTTGTCATATACTATACATTGTATTTCATAGATTATTTTTTTCCTTGACCAAAATATGTCAATCTAGACCTCAGGCTTAGAATTAAGGGCCTAGCGTCAGAGTTCTGAGGTTCATGCTAAGCCAGTGTGGTGCAGCCCTGCAGAGCTGTGTGGCATTGGAGATAAAATAGACCAAGTTTTAAATTGGTTGAACCCCACTAACAGGATCTTGAATATATCTAATGTCCTTGGTCTAATTAGGCAATACTATACATAAGCAGTCATAAGCTTCCATGATAAAAAGTAATGCAAAAGCTTTATCCTATGGCAAATTCACAAAGGCAAAATGCATTATTGACAGCATTCAAATCCCATTTTGAAGACTACGTTTTGCCACAGCTCAAGGCCTCAGTAACAGTTTCATAGGTCCGCATGCTTCCTGCATGCCAGCCCTGTCTCTCACCAGTTATTATTCTCTTATTATGTAATCCACTTCATATCAACATAGAGGACGGACTGCAGCGTCTTGGGAGCCCAGTACGAGTACAGCATGCCTATGTCACCATGGTAACAGTGAAAATCAGCGGAGAGCGTTATTCCTTTAACAGGTTCATGGACACATGGAAGTGATACGGAACAAACCAGCGACACTACGTATGGCACATCTTCACAACTGAAATATATGGAAATTGAAATATGAAGAGCATATTAACACTATCAAATCTGGAAAATCTCTGCCGCTGTCATACAAATTCTCACAGGGACAACAGGGATGTGCACTAAAGGCATTTAGGAACACGATTAATTAAAAACCAACCTCCCTTAAAATACTCTATAGTTTCAGCATGGCTCCATATGGAGGAGAAGACAATACTAGGCCTACGGGAGGATCTAAACTATGGATGGATTTAAGAGAAAGTGGCATCTCTAACCTAAGGCCCATTTTCCTAGCGTTTGGTGTCAAACCAAGTGATGGGTAGCAGCAGGGCCGGGCAATATCGACAAAGTCAAATATACGATTTTTACTTGAATACCTTGATGTATGTTGGGGATAAATATTAGTCCTTCCATGAGATATTTACAAGAAAACGGTAAGAAATGATTATCAGTGTTGTTGTTATGGTGACCAAGCAGGTAGAAAGAGTTCATTTTTCATTTCACCCAGTTGACAAATCTCTGACTGGACTGTAATGCAGCCTTTAAGACAAGCGGATGAAGTAAACCATTCTGCTTGGTTTGGTTGATGATAGGAAAATAGAGCTTGGTTCAAAAAATCACTGGCGTTTTTGTTTAATGTGCAATACGATGATAGGACGAGATTTATGACAAACACAACTCTTTAGCCATCCATACTGAAAGGACGAGGGGGGGTGAGTGCATTTTGTTCCCCGTCCGTGTTATGTCTCCCAGTTTTCAAAATGGCTGCAATACAAAGTTGCTGAACCTTCAAAAAAAAGTAAAAGACCGTTTACACATCAATTTTTTTTCTATTCATTTTCCCTAAGTCAAAAAATTTCATTTGGATGGTCCACTGATCAAAATGGTTGTGGTCTGTCTGACTCTAATCCGGGTCTTGGTTAGAATGTCAATGCATGGATGTGCATGGTGTCTTGTCTCTGGTCCTCAGGTCATGGATTATATTTCAGAGCTTAAAGGTCAATTATTTCACTGTTAACACTGCCGGAGTCATCCTGTCGGCTGACCTCCAGGTAATTCCGTGACCCCAATGGTCTTCCAGCCCTCCCTCGCACCCTTTCGGAGTCCGGGGTGATGAAGGGCCGCGTGTCATCTCCGTCCTCCCCAAGGTGCCCTGTTGAGGTCCTAGATGGACGAAGTGAAACGGGGCAGGAGACCGAGGATGGGACACTTCCTATCCCATCCTCAGGCCATCTGTGACCCTGGTGGGAAGGTGTTGGGGGAGCAGTCACCTGCCTGCTGGGCACACTGCTGATAATACTGCCCTCTAGAGGCATGGAAGATTCTGTCTGGGCCTCACTGCTCTCAGAGAGCATCTGGGGGTCACTGTTCCTGCGGAGCCAAGGGCCTTGGCTAAGCCCCGAGCCTGGTGAGGCAGACGGTGAGGGTGGGGACAGAGGATGGAACAGGCTGCCGCCCCCTATTAAGTGTTCTCTGTGAAGGGCCTCATCAATACTGCGGGTTAGGTCAATGGGAGAGGGGGGCCGCAGATCAAACTCATATAGAGAAAATCCTGTTTCCTGTTCCACACTGCCACTCTGTGAGGACAGAGGTGGTCGCCCCAATGTCTGCAGTCTCATTAGGGAGCCAGTGGAGCTGTCGGACACACCTCGCTCTGCTGAACGGGCCCTCTGGTTGCGTCCCCGGTTGCTATCTTTGACACAGCGTGGCTGTGCACTGGCCTGCTCATGATTCTGGTTTCGGATCAGACTCTTGGTAATGTCGGCTCCAGGACGCTCCTGGCCAGCCCAGTTGTTAGGCAGATCCCCTGGTGCTCCTCCTGCTCCTACTCCTCCTCCTCCAACCCCATTACTCTCAGACTTTCTGCAGGGCTTCCCTCTCAGACTCTGCACTATCTTGGACCAGCAGGTGTGTCTATGAGTGGAGCTGGCGGATTGGCCCGGGGATGGCAGATCTCCTGCTCTACCATCTGCTGCCCCCCCTTCCTCTGCTTGCTGACTCTCCTGAGGCCTCCAGAATACCCAGGAGCCCAGGAGCAGGAGGGAGAAACTCCAGGCCAGCTCCAGCAGCCGGGCCCAGAAGTGCACCAGCCACCACCCCCAGTTAAAGTTGCTCCAGCTCCCCAACAGCCCGAACAGCCAGAGGGTGGCGTGGACGTGGAGGCCGCAGCACAGTGCCCCCAGAAGCGCGCACACAGCCAGGACCCTCCCCAGAGTCAGCCCTATCCTCTTGCTCCCGCTCCAGGTCTTTCCTCTTCCATCTTCGGGGCCACCGGGATGGGGAACAGCTGGACAGCGGAGCCGCGGGAAGACATAACAGAGGAAACCCAGACAGAGAGCCAGGCCCCAGCATAGGGACAGGATCTGCAGAGTGATGGGCACAGCGGGGGAAAGGGCCGGCGAAAACAGGTCAGCAGCCAGAAGAAGGGTGCACTGCAGCACCGCCAAAACGGCAACCAGAGGAGGGCGCTCCACAGTCGATGGTAACACACTCACCCCAGCCACCCTCAGGGCTAACAGTGCCAGGGCGGTCTGTGCCCACACCAGCAAGTGCAGAGGGAGGTTGTACAGGGCAACGACTGCTGGACGAGGGAGGATGCGTCGTGTGCCGTAGGGGTCGATCAGGAAGAGAGCTGCCCTGACACCTCCAGCCAGAAAAAGGAGGGCGTTGGCTAGAGCCAGGGCGCCCCTGTGAGGACAGCTGATTCCCGGGGAGAGCATCAGACCAAGAGCCGCGCCGGCAAAGAGCAGGAGGAAGAGGCTGGCCGAGCCATAGACGTGGAGCTCCCAGGCAAACGGCAGTCTCTGCTTCAGGTCTTCCCAGTGGAGCAGCGTGGTGTTAGAGGTGGGAATGGTGCTGATGGAGGGCGTGGAGTTGGATGGAGAGAACGATGGTTGCTGGTGAGGGTGTCCCAGCCGCACAGAGTGGTTTTTCTGGTCAGTAGCAGACTGGTAGGTCGGAGCTGCCCTTCCTTGGTCAGCAACCTCAACCGTGGTGGTGAGGAGGGAAGCCTTCTCTGAAAGAGAGATAGAATGAGCTTTAACATTCTCTGGAGACTTAAGGCGGAATGTTTTAACTTGGCTATACCTTCTCAATTTGCACCACCTTCGACCTATCGATATTTTTCAAATTTAGCAACTTCTCAAATTCATCTCTTGAATGTAATATCTTAATTTCCTCATCTTCTATATGTTCACATATTGTTTTGAGGTTCTCATTCTCTGCTGCTGCTTTTAAAGCACTTAAAACTGAGTTTTTATTGTGTTGTTTTCTTTGTGACCACTAGAGGGAAGCAGATCATCAAGGAAAACCGAATGACTTTCCTCCTCTCAGCTTGTCAAGCTTAACTATGCAACACTTGTGAATACATTGAATACATTATCCAAAGTCTGCATAGTGATTATGTACAGGAGCACAAGCCCAAGTGAATCAGTCAAGTAATGAGCCCTCAGTAACAGCTCTGGTTATGTCATTTTTATAATTTACAATCCGCCCTCTCGATTCTCTTTCTCTTTTCCCAGCCAGCCTCAGGTGAGGGGGATGTTATCCATCCAGCTCTTACATAACACACATCCATTACCAGGCCCAACATGTGGTCAACAGACTTAACTTGGACGTCACCCTTCTTTACAGGTAGGTCTACACACCATTCCCATGAGCACTCGGACAAACACACGCAGTTGTCTATCTACACCCGGGGTCTACAATGGAGGAACGAGTAGTCAAAGGATGACTGGGATTTAAGAATAATAAGAGAATTCGATTTATTTTCAATTTAAGGGAGCGGAACTCAAGACGTACAAAAGCGCGGGCTTCCAAGCAGAATCGCTACACTAAAATCGACTGAAATGGAAAAACTCATTTTCGTCCCTCCTATTTTTTAGCTTTTCATCTCCACTCGTGGATTGTATCTTTAGAGGATTGGAAAACGATGCGTTTAAAGGAATCCACGTGTGTATGAAGTGTGACTCTGTCAGACATACTGGGATTGCATCATGATTCTGTCGGTGTTGCTAAACTTTTACATCTGCAACATATACCCATTCAGAGACACGTCTACAAGACATGCATGTCAGGGTTAACGCTCCTGTCTTTTCCCCCAGACCAAAGCAAAAGGAAAAAGAACTGGAGTTGGTCCTCGCGCGCCGCTGCGGCTCACTGCTCCTATACAATAGAATGGATTAAATCCAGAGAAGGGATTTAATTGTGAGTATATGTGGAATGACAAATGAATAAAGCCTCTTGTTATTATTCCCATGCAAACACCACTCTGGAGGAGGATCTCGTACTCGTACTTGCATGACATAATTGTCTCGCATTACGTAATTAATAAGATCATGTTGGTTGTATAACACCGTGGAGATCATCTAGTGTCCACATATATCTGTAAACCGCACAGTGCTGCCTATATTCAGCAAATACAGCCCACATCCACATGGTCAGCTCCAGGCTTTAGGGTTTTTCAAATCGGACCCACAACAATCCAAAGGCTTCATAATAGACAAGTCATTTACAACATGGGTGGTTCTGCACTGCCGTTCGTTCTCTGTCATTGGCTCTCTCTCTCTCTCACACACGTACTCCCATCCACAGTCTCAACAAAACAAGCAAATGAACAATTGACCAGGGCACCCCACCTTATCCTCCTACAAAGCCCAGTAAACACCCCCAAAACAATCACAAAGCCATTCCTCATTTACTTCCCTATGAGCAAGTCTACTTCTAAGATAACATAGAGGGTGGGGAACCACAACACTACTAAAGTCTGCCACCATGAAATGACTGGGAGAAAGGAATGGAGCTGTTTCCTCACACACACACACACACACACACACACACACACACACACACTCACATGCTGTGAGAACATAATAAGATGTGATGGCTTGTGGAACAAAATGAGCAGTGGTAAAATACTTGACGGAGAAGGTTCACACTATTAGCCACTTGGAGTCCTTTGAGCCTAAACTCATTCCGGAGAAGGGTGCGTAAAGCTGACATAATGACTTACAGCTAACCTGAACTTCAACATGTGCAGCACATCCTGCCTCTTTCCTTGACAGCATATGAAGATCTGTTTCAGCAAGCTTAACCTCGTTTTGGGTCTTAAACCCATTTCTTTTTTTAATTCAGGAAATACTCTGGCGATTTCGTCTCTTTTGAAATGCAGAATTTTCTTTCAAACAGTGTCTTTTCCTTGATGCTTGGGATGAGAACTGGACCTTTGTCAGCGACTGCTCTGGAGACGAGATGAGATGGAAAATTGAGATTTGAAGAGTTTGGGATATATGAAGAGTTGAGGTGATGGCTATTCTCTCTCTCTCTCCCTACACCTCATCTTGCACACACACACACACTTGCTCAAATTCTTGCCCACATACAAGCACATACTGTGTGCACAGAACATGTTTACACACATGTCTATATTTATGCATAGATGTTTGACTTCCTTCTCGAAGGGGGAAAAAAAAGCAAAACTGGCCTCAGACCTGCCAGACTCAGACACATCCCAGATGTGCCGATCACATTTCACAGCTGGATACAGTTAAGCACACCCCATACCCTTGAACCTTCTCTTGAAAACACACACTGTAAACCCTAATTGCTCAACTATTTGAATGGATTAAACTAATAATGCTCAATTTCCACACAAATGTACAATCCATTTAGCTAAACAATAGAAACTCAATTGTCTATTTCTACCATTTCTATTATTTAATTCTTTTTTTGTATCAATTCAGCGAGCGCAGTCTGGTGGCAGATGTTCAGTTAAGCAATTCTGTTTAAATCTTCACATCGAGGCAAACCGGCCAGGTAACGTTGGCCCCGTTTGTGCTTTGGAAGGTGAGATGAGGCTGTATATCAGATTTGCATCTGGGAAAGCTGGGGGGCTGGGGGGCTGGGGGAAAAGGCTTCTCTGGATACTCTAAAACTAGGATTTAACCAAAACAGTCTTTGATTAAAAAGGCTCCTTTAACTCGCAGCTCAATTTGCGAGTCGAAGTAATTTTATTTGTTGCTTGGCTGAAGCTGTTATTGCAACACCTATTCATTTCAATGAGCTGATGTGAAGCAGCCTTACGGAAAGCCTGGATCCACCAGACTATAATTTACTATTGATACCAAGCGAAGAAACAAGGCTGTCCTTTGCCAGTTAACTGCTCAT
Source organism: Regalecus glesne (assembly GCA_900302585.1). NCBI lineage: Eukaryota > Metazoa > Chordata > Actinopteri > Lampriformes > Regalecidae > Regalecus > Regalecus glesne. Next base: position 20,291 of record OMLC01000123.1, read on the forward strand.
CCTTGTTTCCATTGCAACCTGCGATGAATTATTTAAAAGACCACGCTATGGTTTCACAAAATACCTTTTCTTTTATTCATAAGCATCGATGCTCCGGGTCCATTTTTACACGTCATGATTTGTCCCCACGTTGTGGGGTTGGACACGGATATAGATGGAGCGTGGGGGATTAAGGCCACACGCTCCTCCGGACGCCGGGGTAGGATTGAACCCGCGACGACTGACTGTGAAACACATGGGCCACTACTGAGCTACCATGACCCCGTTTATTAGCACTGACGACATTCGCTCAGGCCAGATGGTCACTAGTAAGCTATGCTAGTTGGTGGAAATCGATATTTCTAGGCAGGCACTCGTGCTTGGGCTGGTTCAGGGCATGTGAGATGAGTGGACTTCACCTTTCACAGAGCGTGCATGGACACACACGCACACACGCACACGCTTGAATGAAGGCAAGCGGGCGCACCGTGAAACACATGTGCCCACACACCGCTTTGGACGTCCACACGTGACTACGAACTCCCCCATAACTATCCCATCTCTGCTTACAGGACACACGATGGTACGTGGATGGAAAAGTTCAGGCACGGATACAAACAGGGGACCATTAGACACGTCACGGTGAAGCCACTGATGCAGGCGTTTGGCATGCCAACCATCAGTGAACTGTGAAGGGGCCTGCTTGTACAAATGAAGCGCACCCGCGGGACCAGGGAACCAGACGGACAATTTAAGTCTTGGAGATGTTGTCTGTGTGGTGTCCAACGAGACTGGCTCGCGTGCCCCATGTGTCATTCATACTTTTCCTGTTCTGTCTACATCCCTCCCCCCTGTCCCTCTCTGTCTCAGTGTCCATCTGGTTCTCATTATCTGCTGCATGCCCCACACGTCCCTAACCGTGCCCTACTCTACACATCCTCTTGATTTGATCCCTCTCCCCTCCCAATAGTCTCTTCTCTCAGACCCATTTTCACTCCGTCCTATCTCTTCACCTGGGTGTGCCTTCTGTTTTTCCCTCGTCTGACCCCTCCCTCTCTCCTCCTGCGCATATTTTCCTCCCTCTCGGTGCCCACCCCCACACTCGCACACACACACACACACCTACCGCTTTACTTTCCATCTGACTTTCGCCCACTCTGTCTCTGCCTTTTCCCGCCTTTTGAGCTTTTTCCAGCCTCTTTCCAGTCAAAAAAAAAAAAACAACAGAAAAGTTTTTTTTTTTAAATCCCAGCTGCGAAAATAATTCCCCTGTAAATTGTCAAGGGAGAGAGGAGAGCCGAGGCCAGTCAACAGAGCTTTTGTTTTTGCACCAATAACAAATCTCAGCACCCTCTTATCTTACCCGTCCTCCTCGGCTCTGATGCCACGCCTGTTGCAGGTGTGGTCGGAGTTCTCCCTTGTCGTGTTGTCTTCACAGGTGGACGGGTGACATCGGAAGATGCCCTCGTGCCTTCACGTGTAGTGGTGAGCGCCTCGGTCGTAGACGTCGATCCTCCCTCCGTCAGGATATGCGGCCGGGCCTCGGTCAGAGTACGGGCGGTAACCAGCGTTCCTCCCACTCGTGGACGCTTATCGGCTGAGCTGGTCTTGGCGGTCGTATGTGGCGGGGACGTCGCAGTGGCGGAATCCCGCTTGGGTATCGTGTCTGTGGAAGCCGTGGTTGCGGTCAGCTCACCTGGAGGAAAGGGGACAGCCACGAGGTTTATCGCACCTCGCTAAAGGAAAACTGGTGTTTTATCAAAAGTGAGGCCTGTCGTCCTGATGGCCGCGGTCCATGTGAGTGACCGGTGGCCGAGTCTCTTAAAACGGACTCGGTGCCGCGCGAGCTAGCATCAGCGGACTGCTGCACACTAAGACACACTGTAATCTTTAAGTGTGGCCTCTAAAGGAAACCTGCTAAAAGTCAGAGAAGAAGAAACTTTATTCATGTCTCATTTTACGTGGAACCAAACACGTTGGCTACATTTAACCCATCCTATTATACAGGAGCAGTGAGGAGCTGCAGGAGCCGGGGACCAGCTCCTGTTCTACTTCCTACTGCCTTCCTCAGGGGGCACGGGCAGGAGGATTAACCCTGACATGAGTGTCTTCTTATGATAGGGGAACATGTTCTCACTCGGCATTCACTATCAATAGAATAAGAAATCTCTAACCTGCCAACAGGGCTGCTGGAGCGGTTGTGGGTGAAGTTGCAGGCGAGGGTGTGGCTCTCGTCTCGGATGGTGTCATGGAGGAGATTCCGCTGGCTGAAGTCGTCGCCAACAGCCGGGGCTTCACTGTCCGAGGGACCGCGGTGTGTGGCCTTGCTTCCACGGCTTCCGCGGAGAGGCCTTCGGAAACGGCAGACCGCGCCTGCGGCCGGGACTGGGGCTTTTCATCACCGGCGGTTGCCGTAGGAACAGGTGAGTTCTTGTCTACACGCATCACAGTTGGAGCGGCTCCTGATCCCACCTCCTGCCAATCACCGATGACCTCTTTGGTGATTGGCCTGTTGGGAGAATTTCTCTCAGCTGCTGGCTCCGCCAGTGAAGAGTCAGTGATCCTGCTGGAAGGAGGAAGAGTCGGTCCTTTGGCAGGGAGCCCTCCCTTCGCAGAAGCATTGCCGAATGCTAGGCTGGCTGTGTCGGTCCTCCGCCTAGAGGCGGTTGGCCGAGGCAGGAGCGGTCCTCTGCTGAGGTTCACGGCAGAGAGGGTAGATATAAAGGAGGTGGTGGAATCTACAGTGGGGCGGGCCATTCTTTGTCCCTCTTCTGCCTTAATCGTGCCCTCCTTGAGCACAATGGCAGGGGACACGTTTGCTGCTGTGGGCCCATTGCGGGCAGTAACTCTGACAGGCACATCGATGCGCCCTCTGGGTGGATAAGTAGGCCTGAGTGTCATATTGGTGGTTTGAGGCGACGGATTGACGTCCAGATCCACAGAAGAAGAGACGCTGATGTTGACCTGGGCAGATGAATGATGGAGGGAGGAGAGGAGGAGGGCGTACAACAAAAGGGACGCAGTGGCCATGGTCTGCCTTTGATGGGCGGAGCTAGAAACAGTCCCGCCGGAGGTCAGATCGTCTGTCACACCATCCTCCCAATGCACTTCTGCTGGGAGAGGAGAGGGGGAGACGGGCATTGTGTGAATCCACTGGAAATTCATCACTGTTCTTAAGCAGCGTGTAGATAAGCCAGCTGGTCGTCTTTGGGTACAAAACTGTTTCTCGAACGTGATCTCGTTTGATTGAATATTGGACATGGACTTATATGGAGCGTGGGGGATTAAGGCCAGATACCCTTGCTGGCGTCCTGCGGTGGGTTCGAGCCCCCAGCCTCTGGCTTGCCATTTCCCAAAGCATATGAACTCTACCACTGAGCTACCATAGCCCCAAATATCAATGATATCAATATTAACTATATTAATACTCAAGCCAGAAGCCGCAGGTTCAAGCTAACTGTGGGACATCAGGAAGGGCATTACCCCTTAACCCCCCCCAAACTCCATCTAAGTCCATGTCCACAACATGGGGACTAATCCTGACACGTAAAACAGCCCTCTCATTAATCACACTAATATTCTATCATAATTGGGCTTGGATGTTGTGTCGGTCTTTCAGGGCTGATTCACAGAATGCTGTGGAGCAGTAAGAATCGGTGACAGGGTCTAACATTGAGGGATGTTTACCACAACCCTGCTATGCTGACTCAGAGGGCAGGTCCCTGAAACTCCCAGAGGTCTCGGCAGCATGACCCCGGCAGACACGAAGGGCGCGGCGTGGTGTACAGTTACAGCCTATGGCACACATATAGAAGGCCAGGCCTCTCGCTGCAAGTCGCATAATAAAAGAGGGCCTCTGACGTGATCGGGACAAAAAGCAAAAGGAGGCTGAGATGGTTTCACCCTGCCCGACAGGCCCTCGTACTCTCTCCCACACGGCAACCCTGACATGAACCGCACGTCGGACGGGGCTGGGGGTGGGAGTTGTCTCCACCTCAGCGTCATTCGCTCCTCGGTTAACACGGTGGGTCCCCGATTACAGTTTCCTTTACCCCCGACATTATGTTTGCGTCAGAAGAGCCAGGCGTCTACAGCTGTAACCCCGAGGCCGGCTTAGGCCGGAGGGTCCAGTGACACACAGCAGCCTGCAGGCCCGGGAGCATTACACAACCTTATAAGTCACCGAACAAAACATCTGTCAGTTCCACTCACTATGCATATCTCTCCGATCAGCCCCCCGCCCCCCACCCCCTTTCTTTAACTACCTCATCCGATGACTCAAATAACCCTCTTTCCTCCATGCTCCTGCCCCACGCAGACCATACTGAGCTGTGCTATGACTCACAGGGGCAATGAAGTGCTCCCTGGAGCAATTACTGGACTCAGGTCCACATACTGAAACTTGGAGCGAAACCATACTGGAGGTATTTGGAAATTGAGAACAGTGGGGTGGGGGGGCTTTAAATGGGTTCCTATGGCAGCATCTGTTCCACTGGCTGTGACTCCCCTGGGCCCCATCCAAAGCCATGATGCTTTCCTCAATGAGAAGCATACAGGCCGCCACGTTAGCCTCCAGTGATGATGCGAGGTGATCGTCGGAGGTCAGAGTGAGCGGACTAGCGGATAGAACGTACGTGGACGAACCGTGAGCCTACGCTTGCTTGAACGTTCGTTTAGCTCATCTCCCCCTGAGACGAGACGGGAAAACGAGCTTTCCACGAGTGGGCCGTTCTTTTAAGGGACCGTGTGCAGCTTTTTACGTTAGTGTCACTGCACCGGATCATAGCCTCAAGCTAAATCACTTCCCCCGTCCCTGCTTATCTTTTGGTTTCATGGCGGGAGGAACCGGAGATAAAGCTTAATGCGCCATTGTACATTCATAGAATAAAATCTATTCCCAGCATTTAACCCGGGGGTGTCCAGAGTGATCCAGAAAGGGCCGCCTATTGTTCCGACCAAGCACTTACACTCCCCGGATTCTATTAGTCGGTTATTAGACTAATACGTGTATCTTCTAGGAATCAAGCTCCTTAGCATTGACGGCTGGTTTCTGGGTCACTTTGGACGCCCCTGATTTAACCCACCCTGTTTTAAAGAGGCAGTGAGCAGCTCCGGGTCTTTTCCCTACTGCCTTGCTCAGGGGCACGGGCAGGAGCATCAACCCTGACATGCATGTCTTCTCCACGGTAGGAGGAAACCGGAACGTCCGGAGGAAACCCACTCGGACACGGAGAGAACAGACGAACCGAGAGGACCCGGGCAGGGATTTGAATCCAGAACCTTGAGGTTAAGATAAGTGGTCATGCCTCTCGGTCTCCATCCAGACGATGTTTGTTTTCACTGCTTGACCTGACCGTCTCTCCGGCTCTGAGCCCCTGCCTTCCGCTAAGTCTATTCTCCTCCGATGCATCCCCGTCAACCTCCTCCCGTGCCGTTATTCGAGCGTAAGCAATATTCTACACACGTCAGGGTCCGGGGGCTGAAACAGGCCCGCGAAGATGACCAGATAAGCAGAAACAGAGGGGGAGCAGGAATGTGTGTTAGATGAGACGAGATAAGGGCAAGGTAAGGGTGAGGGTAATTCAGCGGAAAGAACAGGGGAGGTAAATCAAAGATGGACGCGGGGAGAAGATGAAGGACAGTGATACACAGACCTGACAGTGGAGGGCAGGATGAGAGTCGGGGGGGGGTGAAAAACAGAGGGGACTGGTGACAAGATGGAAGAGGCGTGGTGAGGTAAACACTGCAGGGGGGTGGAGGGGAGCAGTAAAGTTAGGTTGACTCATAGGAGCGAGGAAATA
>OMLC01000125.1:2079-37865 GCA_900302585.1 Regalecus glesne
ACCATGATGTCCACCAACAAGCTCCCAGCATGTACTCGGAGAGAGGGAGAGAGAGAAGGGATTCAGAGATAGCAAGATGGATTCTTGAACATCTTACTCCAGAGAGGCCCATTTTACTTATTGCATTTAGTCCTACATTGTGGGAGGTGAGGGTAGAGCGGTCGCCTGGTGATCAGAAGGTTGCAGGTTCGATCCCCGGTCCTGCAGAGAAGCGTGTCGAGGTGTCCTTGAGCAAGAAACCGTTCCCCTAACTGCTCTGCCCTGTGATAGATTGGCGAACTATGCAGGGTGTACCCCGCCTCTCGCCCAATGAGAACGGAGATAGGCTCCAGTTCTCCCGAGACCCGATTTCAGATAAGCAGTTGACAATGGATGGATGGATGGATGGATAATATAGTGATATGTGAATTCTCTGCTCTGTTGCCTCTGTTTCTTTTTGGGTTTCTTCTGAAGGCCACTGCCACCAATCAAAGCGCTTTACAATGAATGCCCCAAATCTACCAAGCAACGGCGGTGGGATATTGACCCGTAATGTTTGACTTCCAGATGTCCGCTCTACCCTCTGAGCCACCGCAGCTATGCTCCTGGTCGAGTCACCCATGGTAGCAAGGTCAAGCAGGAGGTCCCTGACAAAGAGCAATGTCGCCACGACCCCAATGGTGGAAGAGGTGGAGGATGATGCTTGACTTTAAGGAAGTATCACAATGACTAGGAAAACAGATGAAGGCTGCAGCAGAAATAGGCCCCCGGTCGTCTTTGACTCCATGCCACTGGATCCTGACCCAGATCTGTCAAAGACCGTGTGGTGGATGTCTGTGCTCCAGGAGCATAGCTCCAGATGTCGTTGCACTCGGGCTCTCAGAACCACACAAGCTTCTCCACCATGACAAGGTGACAATCCACAGAGAAGCGGAAATAAAAGACAGAAAAGACAGAAATAAAATGTGATGTCTATCACACCACAGGCCGATGTTAAGTTTCACCCAACAGGTCAACAGTACAAGAAGAGAAATACTAGCTGAAAAGTGAAATAAGGTCACCCCATAGCTGGAGGAAATCGTAGACACACCCATAATTCTTTATAGAAGTACACCGAGATTCAGTTCTCAGATCCAATCAACTATGCACAAAAAATCCCTAGCTCTATTTTATTCTGTTATACTGACCGACCTCTTAATATGTTACACTGAGGGTACTATATCCATAGCTAAATTATAGTAAATGCAAAAGGCTGGACAAAGGAATTATTTCCTGCTAGCCTCAGGTGATAGGGATATGGTACCTCTGATCAGATTCTGTGATTTGTAAAATCTCTTATTGAGACGTGGAAATTAATGCAACCTCTGCAGAGCATAAACTTAAGATATTCATTTTTTTATATCCAATCAGTTTTTTTCTGAATAAAAAAAACCCTGAGACAGCAAAAGTTCCACATGTATAATAAGTTTACTTATGATAGAGATTCCTTTGCAACATTCCTCATCTGTCACTTTAATCTCTGCCCCACTACAGTTTTGAATAAAATAAACTGTTTTGCACCAACAGCTTATCTTTATACAGGATAAGGATAATGAGGCCACTATCCTGACCAACAAGCATGCCATTGCTTGAATATCTGAACAGGGTACATTCCTGAAAGGCATCTAATGTTTTAATATTTCTCTATCAAACACACTGTTAATGCTTCATATATGCTCTAGAACCCAGCCACACTCTTCTGACAGTTTGAAAATTCTCTTTCTTTTCACATACAAACGTGTATTTTTGCATATCATATTGATATTAGGGAGGCAGCGTAACTCTGGAGGTAAGGCAGCTGTCTAGTAATTAGGAGATTGGTGATTCAATCCGTGGCCCCAGCAAAAAATGTGTCGAAGTGCCCTTGAGCAAGACACTTCACCTTTAACTGCTCAAACCCCGAGATGGAACGACAACCTGTCCAGGATGTTTCCCCGCCTTTTGCACAATAAGTGCCAGGACGGGCTCAAGCATGATTCTGTGACCTGATTTTGGATAAGCGGTTGAGGATGGATGGATATTTATTATTACTAAAGTGCCACACAAACTGCAGATGGAGAAAAGGGGCATACAGTCTAATTTTTGCCCAAAATGTCTCATAAATTCAGCCCTTCAGAATTGCCCTAACCAAATATGCATGAATGAAAAATACTTCTGTACTTAACACAAAGGTAATGGATGAATTGAGAAATGTATTAAGTATGCATATCATGACCTGTAATAATTGACGATTAATATCAGCTAACATTCAACAAAGAAAACAGTCATGGTAATATTCAATAAAAGATGGTTCTACCAGATGGTTTTGACGTTTGCCCTTTCAATCTGTAGGTCGGCATGGCCTGGTCAACATTACACCCTGTCAGGAAGCTGCAGGACCTGGTGTTACAGGCCCTGGAGCTTCTGTTCCACACCTTCCACCCATCTCCCCCCCAATTGTTTGCAGAGCTGCTAGAGAAAGTCACTGACCTGTGCTCCCTCACGTCAAACCCCATCAGCCTCATCCACCTGCTGAAAACGGAGCAGGATATGTCTGCGTCCCCTGAAACACATTGTAAAGAACTTAAACTATGAAAATTAAATCACAGAATACTGACTAAATTAAGTGATTAGTCTTTAGACAAGAATGTATCATCTTAACATAGTTGGCTGTTCTGTTTCACAGACGTCTGTCTAAATTGCACATAAAACCTTGAATGTACATCAGTGACAGTGCAGTTTGTGGCAGTGGATTAAACTTTTCTCACTTCAAATGACAATCCCAAAGGGGAAGTATGGCCAAAGACGCTATGAATTTTAGATGAGTTTACTTGTGTGACAAATAAATTAAAGCTGATCTACCTGACGGCCGCTAGCGTGTTGACCTGCGTTATGTTGAAAAGAAGGAGACCCAGGAAAGAATACGGTCTCTATTTTCACTTTGCTCCGATCCATTTGGCTAAATGCAACGCACAGAGTTAAATTCATTATATTAAAACACACATAAAACATACCTGACAAGTTGAAAACACAAAAGCCCTCCGATCAACTGTTGCTAACAGACTTGAGGTCCTCGCCGATGCCATCGCAAAATGGTGGCGGTGAGGGCGGAGCCAGATTATATACTTGTAGTGGGGACCAAATAAACTGCGGGACCAACGCTGGAGTGACAAACTTTCCACCCATTTAACCTGGGGCATGACATGTCAGGTTATGGCTATTTGCGTTTATTTTGTGCAATTATTATTTTACAACATTTTAACAGCATGTTTGACTCTGTAACAGCAACAGCTAAACAATAAATCTACCCACACATTGTCGCCATCTGGTGGCCATCATGAAACACCAAGTCATATTTCAGTTATGCAACCCCCTTACACAGACACTGGCAAACATAACACTTGCTCTACTGATGATACTTCTACATAGTGCTGCTGTGGTGTTATTATTTCACGATATGGCTCTTTTATTCACAACAACATTCAGAATAAAATCCTATTCACCATGTAAGAATAGAACATCATGACATTTGGTGCGGTGGTATTTAGCTGGGGCCAAATATAAGCAAAGCTCTGAAAGGAGAGGCATTTATCTGTCCAATCTGAGATTTTATGGTTGATAGGAGTGATCCTGTTACAGTTTCATGTGCAAGTTTTCCCTGCAACACACGCTATTCTATCACTGTGAAAACCACCACGATGGGCCCCATCTTCCGTGGAGACGCCTTATCTCTTGTCGACCAGTGTTTGTATACATGTACATATTTAGATAGATGATGTGGACTGTTTGTCTGGGGCAGTGTGCGGGGGTTTGCATGGGCAAGCCATGAGCCCTCCCTGTGAATTTTCATGTGCGTGCTCACTCACCTTTACAATGCTCCGAGTGCTATAGTAACCACCAAACAGGATCATGAAAGGCCATATCCCCCCAGATAGAGCTATTCATAGGCTAAGGTTGTGGGAACTTTGGGCTCTTTTGATGCTGGGTTTTATTTAGGTCAGCCTCAGGGGCTTGTAAGAGGTAAGAAATAGAACACATGACCACAATATAGCAAAACTGTCACAGAAATAGAAGACCGGCAGCCAGCAGACTGCTCCAGTCTGCTTCTGATGACACCAGGGTTATTTCCCCCTGCTATGTGGCATTCGAGTCGTGATTCACTCAGATAAAGGGATAAATCTAAAGTGCTTACATCATATGCTTCACACCAGAGGAAGGGTCTAATGTTAGTCTTTTGACAAAATAAGCAGTAAATACTAACGTATGTATGGATGTGAAAGGTAAACCATGGCAGGTGTCCCTCACCAGCAAGAACTAGAACCTTTGTGTACACAAAAACGAAATAAAACCGTCCTCTCTTTCTACTACATCCCTTCCCTGAGTCTGTTGTTCCAGTGAATTTGCCAGTTGCCTTTCCAGTATGCAGTAGCAACAGCCAATGGTGGAATCCCCCCTTGGCGTGTCTGGGCTGGATTCCCCTTTAAGGTCTCACCACATTGTTACCGCTCGAGTAAACATTACACCTTGCCCTCAAGTCTCACACACGAATGGGATTTCAGTGAAATACGGGGACAAAGGGAGAAAAAGGACCACGTTGATGCGTGCAGTCATTCTCTTCTTTCTCTGGTGATACTGGGACTGCTGACCTCACCAGCTTCCACTGCTACCCATCCATTTAATTTTATAGGACATCAGACAGATTTACAACTCTAACTGACCAAGGCAAGCAAAGACAGACAGTGTGGATTCATCCATAGTTGGCAAAGCAATTTAACTTAATTTTATTAAAACATTGAATAAACATCTTTCTCACCAAGTTTACAACATAACATTTAACCTCCTGAAAGAGAAACGATAGACAAATGCAAATTAGTTTCCAAATCATTCTTTAAATATTTAAGACAACTGCCAAATATCCAGCTCACATAACCTACCCATGAAAAAAACTGATCAGAATATGTGGCCATCTACAGATCAGAGCGTTCAGAGCTACGAATCAAAGTTACAGACTCCCAAGATATAGCCATCGCTATTGCTAAAATGTGCAAATTCAAGGTTCTCTTCAATCACTAATTTTTTGACAGGTTATAGTTCTCCAGAATCCCCACAGGGAGAAAAGGACAGTGATAGCATTAAAAAGAGGTTGAAGGCAATAATAATAGCAATAATAATTTCCCATCAATTCCATTTTGATTAAGACAATACAAAATCAAATACTACTGTGCAATCAAACAGATTACACCCAACTGCTTTGTTTTAGATAATCAGAGGTGAAGTTGTGCAGAGTCTTAGGTCAGGCTTCATTTCCTCTTAAGGCAGTTAAACATTGAAGATCCTCTTCATCAAGAACCAGGGCTGTTCAACAGAAGAGCGTGCTTCATATCACAAAGCCCAAGTCAAGAGAGCCCATGCCTCTCTCTCTCTCTCTCTCTCATTTATTTCCTTCAATGTCTTTTTGTTTTTCTTCTGTCTCTAGGTAGGTGTGTGTGTGCGCACGTATTTACAAATTTCACCAACTGCACTGCACCAAGAAAACTTATGCCAGGCTAAATCATTCCTGTAACGGTGACCAAAGAACCAACCCATTGGGCATCTTTTGACATCTTCTTCTCTCCAGATTTAGATCCACAATCTGGTAAATGTCAAATAATCCCCTCCATAGTCATTCTCAGATTTGCTTCAAATCTCTTCCATCTCCCTCCCTCCACACAAACAGAGGGTATTTATTGCGTGTTTCAGGTAAGATGATTGTACGCGCATTTTTATGTCTCTGTCTGGATCTCTGTGCAGAGCAGTTGGGTATCTCAGGCGTTTGGACTATTGCGAATATTTAGCACAGGATGAGGAGGAGGATGGGGAAGGAGAGGAAGAGGAACATCAGTTGGCTGTGAGGGTGTTCTAGAAGACAGGCAGTCTGGTGGATGTTAGAGTGCAGATGTTGATATCTTCAGGGTGAGAGGCTCTGTGCAGAGACGGCTCCGAGGCACTACGGTTGATCTTGGGGAGGGCGTGCTGAAGCAGCTCGATCGATGACAAAATCTGGACAAAACACAAGTGACAAGGGAGTCAGGTGAAATGACAGAAGTTGTTCCATGTGTGGTTTAAAATTGCTAGGAAGAGTTCTGGATCTCTGTTGACTTTGTGTGACAGTTGAAAAAAAAAGGTTAGGTAGTGTTTCGCTGAACAATGTCATCATCACAAAAGATTTACATTAGCTAGTGGGGTAGCTAGTGGATTTGTTTTGAGGAGTTAACGAAAGATATAGTGGTTTTTAGGAAAAACAGGTATTTTCAAGATATTTAGCAATGATGTCTTTGATAATGATCATGTATGACATTAGTTTCATGTAGCCAGACTGGTCCATTTTGTCAAGTCAACAGAGGATCTGAAGAAGCTTGGTAAAAAAAAGTGATTCCATTCCAGAAATCCTGAGGCAACCATTCCACTGGCTGTGAGCTTGAAAACACTTGATTCAGGACAAGGCATCTCTGGTCAGTTTTCCTATCCAGGAAGACGCAAGTTTCCTTGTTTGCCTTAGCTATGCTAACATTTATAATGATCATATTTATTTTTCGTGTTGAAGTGGGAGGATTTTCCATAAATCCAGTAAACATTTGATGCTTTGGACTGGATTTTTTGCAGTTGTCATCTTGTCCAAGCCACAATTTGAGACCGTGTTTGCAAAATTTTTCTAGCATTGGACAAATAAGTTGTTTGCAGAACAGTGTGTGGATGAGCACCAGTGCCAGCCTCTGCCACTGGTTCTCCCTAGCATAATTTCATTGGTTTGCACTGCCTGTGCCCTTTTCTAACCTGCTTTTGTGCTCATATTTATCCAGACCTCTCTGAGCTCAATGACACAGAAGTCTAGCTATGGGACATTGGTGCATTATAATTTTTTTTCATCAGATTTTGCAGGGAATCTGACCAGGAGACAAGCATCTGGAATCATTATATAATGGCAACATCTTATCTTCTGACTGACTGTCTGATTTGGTTATTCCAGTCATAGAGAAGCGTCAAAATTAGAAAAAAATTAAAAAGGTCTGCTTGTTTTTATGTCACATTTAGCTCCAGTGACACGCTCAAATGCAACTTTAAGGTCTGTGAAAGAGCAGGAACTCAGCTCACCTGTGGAAAGAGCGGCCTCTCATCTTTTGACTTCTTGATGCAGTCTGCCACAAGCCTTTTCATGGCCTTGGGGCAGTTCTTATAGAGCTTACTGAGGTCCGGAGATAGGTAGCCCCTTCCCACCATGAAGATGATCTGAGGATGGAAGAGACAGACAGAAGATTATAATCTAATACTGCTCTTAGCTGATCCCGTTAAGGGTCACAGCAGTGGATCATCCATCTCTATCTCTTCCTGTCCTCTGAATCTTCTTCTGTCACACCAGCCACCTGCATGTCCTCCCTCACTACATCCACAAACCTCCTCTTTGGTCTTCCTCTTCTCCTATTGCCTGGCAGCTCCATATTCAGCATCCTTCTCCCAGTATACCAGCATCACTCCTCTATAGATGTCCAAACCATCTCAGTCTGGCCTCTCTGGCTTTGTCTCTACACTGTCCAACCCGAGCTGTCCCTCTAATATACTCATTCCTGATCACGTCTTTCTTCATTACATCCAATGCAAATCTTAGCATCTTCAGCTTTGCCACCTCCAGCTCCACCTCCTGTCTTTTTGTCACCACCACTGTCTCCAAACCAAACATAGCTGGTCTAGACAGTAGATTATAATAGTTCCATTTAATGGTCGGTTGATGTTTGTCGGATACATGAGTAATAAAGCTAAACTGCAGTTTTCCCATTGAGACAAACATGGGTTTGTTTCTCAGACTGTAGCAAAGAAGTAGACGCGGCCACCGTGATGTCAACCATTGGTTTGTGGAGTACTAATTATGAAGTATCAAATTTAGCATTTTCTGGTCATGTCTAGATGGTAACCCTAGATTTGCGAAAATCTCATGGGATCATGTGCAAGAGTACGTTCAAGAGTTTTGCAAATCGAGGGTAACCATCTAGACACTAGCACATTTTCACATTGCTATCTTGGTTTTCTGAAACTGGACATGACCATATTTGGACAAGAAAGAAGCTGGGGAGGATTGAGGGGTAGATGATGGAGAACCTGAGGAGACTATGCATGAGCACCTATACTGCCAAGCTGACCAAGTACACTCAACTGCAGCCTGCAGCGTGGGGTAAGGCAAACCGTTCATGGGGCGAGACAGGTTAAGGTTAGGATTGCAGTTGGTGGGTAACATCATCCCATTCTACAGGCTGCAGCCGGGTCCTTTTCAACCTCACTGCATCTGGCTCTGCTGTGCGAAGTTGCATTCCAAGTTGTGTTTATCACCAAAACAGACCAACTAAAAGTGGCTACTTCATATAGACAGTAGAGTAAATTATTTTAAATAACAAATACATGGACATTATCAACTGTTGTCGTAGGCCAGGGGTAGAGTACATGCTTCTGAAACTGGTGACCCAGAGGCTGTGGGTTTGAACCCACCACAGGGCATCGTGAAGGCTATCCAATGACATGACATGATGAAAACATCATCATCATCATCTTTGGGAGGGTGGCATGGCTCAGTGGGTAGACCGGTCGGCTTGTAATCGGAAGGTTGCAAGTTCGAGCCCCGCGCCTGCAGAGAAATGTGTCGAAGTGTCCTTGAGCAAGAAACCGTTTCCCTCATTACTCTGCCCTGTGATGGACTGGCAACCCTTCAGGAGTGTACCCCTGCCTTTCGCCCAATGAGAACTGCAATAAGCTCCAGTTCCCCCCCGAGACCCAAGTTCAGATGAGCGGTGACAATGGATGAATGGATGGAGTCTCACTTTGGCCTTTCCTGGAGGACTGGAACTCATTCAAATTCATAGCATACTAAAACAAGAGTAACTAGAAATGGCCGCTTCACAAGAGCAGTATTACTGCAACCAAGAGAGTCCACAAAAAACAAAACATGGATATCAACCAAGCAACACCCAGAAACTAGTTCACAGCTATTTAAATGCACACTGTGGCCTGAATACACATTGCCACCGAAACTAGAAGGGACCTAACCCACCTGTCACTCAAAGTAGACACACCTCTAATTGTGCATATTTTTCAAACGTCGCCATAAATTAAACAGATTATCTAAATGAAAATGCACCCTATCCAGTCATAATGTTGGGAAAACGGTGATGGAGACCAAAATAATTATCTGAACCAGACTGTAAATAAGCTTAGTTCTGCTACACAGTTGGATATTTTAACATGGTAGTCTATGGGGCCAGGCTTCTTCTTCCAACCAGTGGAGTCTCCCCCTAATGGCCAACGGCAAGAACGCAGGTTTAAGCCACTTTCGCCTTGGTTTCGTTTTTCAGACCCGGAGGCTGCTGCTTGGTTTGTACACATTAATAATTTCACTTGGGTAGGTGTAGTCTATGTTGGTAGACTCCACTGACTGTGTTTTGATGAAAGTAACTACCTTCCAATATGCTTGGAAATTCTTAATTTATACCATTCAGAAGGCTACAATGCAAGAACCTGCACAAGTATGGGCTATTGGTGCCTTGGTAACAGCCCATTTTCCCTCTTTGGCTGCGCTGCTTTCGAAAAGTCAATCAGCGTTTCCTAAACTGTTTCCAGCTATGGAATTGGCTTGGCTAATGGGAAGTCATGTGATCACTGATCCAAGGCCTAATTGGCTGATTGGGGGGGTGCCCTTTTTCCAGGTTAAGAGCAACAGCCACTCAAAACGTCTGTTCATTCAAGTGCTACAAAGTTAACAATACAAAAACTCCACCGTTTACAGCCTGATTTCTGCGCTCTGACTTGGAGAGGAAGATCCTACTCCTCGACCATCCTTGAACTGAGACGAGGGGGTCTAAGACTACATCTGTCTCCATCTTACAATGTTGTGGTTGCAGCTATTGCCCAATCTTCAGTGAACAGTACACACTACCATTGAAACTCTAGCCAATGACCAATCTAATCTACTTATGAAAACATTGTTAGTTTTGGGTCATTATGCAACAGTATTGTATACGAGTGGGGATACCTTCAGTCGGCTTAGACTGAAGATGTCCCCTATATGAGTGATGAAACATCTCTTTCTGATTAAATGATTCAACTTTTTTATGAACTCATGGCCCATCATTTGATTGATGGGCTAAGATGTAGGCATGGCTGACATAGTTCCACTTTGCTCTAATAGGGTAAATGTTAGTTCTTCACAATGTCTGCATTGTCAAAAAAAAACAACAACTTTCTGTCACTTTCGAGTCTGTCTATGATCACTTACTGCAAGTGTCAACATAGCGAACAACACAAGACAGGTGTTGTCATTCACATATCTTTTGTGTCTGATGTAAGATCACGTCACAGCTGAAATGCTAACAGTCCTGGGGCAATGAGAGGCGATAACATGAACGCATTACAATCTCTGATCTGTAACATTGTCCAATAAATAAAGAATAAAAAAAGAAATGCTAACAGTCCAGCCCATCCATCCATCATCAACAGCTTATCCAAAGTCAGGCTATGGAGTCATGCTAGAGCCTATCCCTGTGCTCATTGGGCAAAAGTGGGGAAAAGACCTTGAACAGGTTGCTATGCCCTTGTCAGGCATGAGCAGTTCAGTGTCTCGCCCAGCCCAGTAAGATTTTGTCATGGAATGGAGCCTAACTTT
The DNA here is from genome assembly GCA_900302585.1 of Regalecus glesne. Classification (NCBI taxonomy): domain Eukaryota; kingdom Metazoa; phylum Chordata; class Actinopteri; order Lampriformes; family Regalecidae; genus Regalecus; species Regalecus glesne. Next base: position 12,758 of record OMLC01000125.1, read on the forward strand.
GCTCAGTAGCACCACTTGTGGCCAAAAACTCTGCAGTCCATCTTTAATCTAAAATCCAGGGAGATGGTGAAAGAGGTGGTGTTGACAGTCCTAGATCAGCAGTTCAGCTCTGGGAGGCTTTATAATTATGGCCACTGTGGGTAAGCTGAGAGGTATCTTAAACACCTGAGCAATTGTGATGGCATGGGTGTACGATAAGGGTACCCTATGTGCCTGCCAGGTCAGATGAGCAATAGCACATTTCATCTTGGAGAACAGGGGAACAACCTTAAACATAAAGTAGTGACAGGTAGACTATTCTTTTATAAGTCTGGTTCATGTACTGGCGCTTGTAAACATAAAGGGGGATGTGCAATTCATAAATTGAACAAAAGGATCAGATATGATTGTGGCCAGGGCTTTAGTGCAGGCTGAGTTGACATATACCTAGAATACATAGCCCCATCACCCTCCAACCACACACACACAGGGTTGTGTTACTGGGTCTAAAATTAGGCCAGTGGCTCCAGGGTGACCGCTGCCATTCCATGGTAGGACTTAGGCCAGCTCCAAAACACTCTTCAGACAGTGACCCAGAGCCTCTCCAACACCGCCCTTTGGCTGGGGCTCACAGCCTGACTGACCTTACATTAGAGGCCATGCAGGGAACACAGCTTAACCACATGCTTAAAAATGGGTCATCTTTCCAGTTTTGTTTGAGTTGAGCAAATCAATCAAAGTATCAAAAGGTCACAGGCCCACACTTCACACGAGATTGTTTTCAACAGATAATATACAGTGAGAGTGGACACGAGGGAGTGGAGACAACATTAGATAGGTAAAGGTTGAAGACTGGGGTTAGGTTACTGGACATAGTACCATTGACGCATGGAGGGGGACTAAAATAAAATATATTTTTGTGATTTTGGTACATTACCTGATCTCTGTTTGCTATCTGGGAATATGGAAGTTCCCCCGTCATCAGCTCATATAGGACAATACCATAGGAATACACGTCAGACTGGAAGCTGTAGGGATTATTATCCTGCATCCGAATCACCTCAGGTGCCTTGGGAGAAAGGAGGACATAGGACAACAATTAAATTATTTAACCAGATTCAAACAGTTTGAGTTTCTTACCCAGAAAACTTATATACATGCAAAGTCAACAACTTCTGAATTTCCTTAAGTTCTGTTTGGAGGCTGTGTTACTGACCATCCACAGAATGGATCCTGAAGGCTGTTCCACCTGATGTGAGCCACTCCACCTGGCCTTTACAGTGGCCAGACCAAAGTCTCCAATTTTGACAGTCAGACCTTCATGCAAAAAGATATCTATTGTCGCTGTCAAGGAAGTACAACTAAAGCTCAGACTAAAGAAGGCAAAGTCATCAATCACAGGAAATATGATGTCTTTAACAAACTCAGCAAATGTATATGCAAATGTATGAAATGGCTCAGAAAAAGGATACTGTTGGATTTCATGTCACGATGAATGATGTTCTTAGCATGTAAATAGCTGGAAGTGAGCAAAAAAGACATCTTGGGTTATATTTAATCACACAACAGGAAAATAACTTTCCTATCAGTTATCTTTTTAAAACTTACTCCATGCCCTGTGCCGTCTGCCTAGCGATGTCTATGAGCTGGAACATCTGGAAGTTTGTCTCCTGCACATGGAGGTGTTTGTAGAGGCTACTGCCCTCACACCACTGGGTCACAATGGCCAGGTTGTCCTTCGTCATGTATCCCATAAACAACAGGATGTTGACATGTCGCGTTTTCCTGCAGCCAGAAACACAGGGAAATGGAAGTCCCCCAAACAGAGATGGGATAAGCATCAGTAAAGAAGTAGATTGAGTGGGAATTGATAAGAGTCAACATTTATGTTGACCGTTATTTCACTAACAAAGACAGATTCAAAGGAAGCTACATATCATGTGGTCTCTTGATTTGTCGTTGTCCTATCACGTGTTACCTTAGAACAGCCACTTCATTTCTGAAAGCCTGGAACTGCTCTGGTGTGGGGTCAGTCACCTTTAATATTTTCACTGCTACATCACCTAAAGATGAATTTTTGAAAAGTTATAAAAAACTATGATGAAGTGTTCAAATACACATTGTGAAACATACATTAACTAGCAGAGTGACTCATTTGATAGTTTAAAAGAGTACAGGTAAAGTTCACTTTACTCTCAGATGCATATAAAAAGTACCATGTACCTTCAATGCAATGAAATGCACTGGAAGGGACATGCAACCAGTCGTTGTCAACCGCTTATTTGAAGTTAGGCCACAGATCTGCTGGAGCCTGTCCCAGCACTCAGTAGGCGAAGAAACACCCTGGACATGTTGCCATTCAATCTCAGGGCAGGCGTAGGAGATTAAGGCCAGATGCCCTTCCTGGTGGGTTCAAACCCGCAGCCTCTGGCTTGTTATCTACCAAAGTCTCCGCTCTACCCCAGAACTACTGCACCCCATACTATCTTATACAAGTGAATGTAATTACTTGGCCAAATGGAAGCCAGTAGTACTGATGGTACCCAAGCAGTGGGTTATAAACCACTGGCCTAGTCCACCTGAACCCTTACCATGCCATTTCCCTTTGTATACAGTTCCAAAGGAGCCTGAACCAATGCGGGAGTGCAGAAATACTTCACTGGCTTCAATTTCCCAGTAGTAATTAGAATCCCGCTTGTCCCGGGGTCTCTGGATAAACAGGGGGGAAAAAAAGGTGCAACTGATATGATGTCCAAACTCAATCAGTGCTACATAGTAAACCCATGATGAGTCTAGAATGTGTCTGTGGCATAATGAGGGTTTTTAACAAAAGAAGACATAGGGCTTACAATTTTGTTTTTCTCCTGAGTGTTGAAGGACGTGGCCCTCTCTCGTTGGGCGGGGGCAGGGGTTTTGGACTGGGATTGGGACCAACCTGTAGGGCTCTGGCTGGGAGAACTCCCTGCTTCAAAGTCAGGAATGGATGGAGAGGAGACTGAATATTGTAGACAAACAAGAAGCATATTCCACTACATAGAAGGTATGTGTCTGTGTTCTTCAGTGCAGCAGATTGGCAGGCAGTCGACTTACCAGAATCGTGATCGCGCATCGCATCCTAGAGGAGACAAAAGCACAAAGCTCCGTCAATTTTAAGAAAACCAGTTCGTCAGCTGGCATGGTCACTCATGGTTTGATGGCAAGAATGAGTAATTGTGGTCAGCCTCTTTCCGAGGCGTGACATGTAGACGGAACAGACACTCCGCTTCCTAACCTTTTCTGGATTCTCAGATGCCGCCTCAACAAAAGAATTGGAGAAGTGCACAATACCTACTCTCCTCTTCAGCCAGAATCTATGGCACCAGGAGCGGGGGGAAGTGTTCGGGCAGTCTAGCTACTCCCCAGTAGGGTATAATACAACAGGCCAAGGAGGACAGCAGGAAAAAAGGAGAGAGTAAAGGAAAGTAAGGAAGCAAGGAATAAAGGGATTTTCCTTTTTTTTAAATAGAAACAGAATCAATTTGTGAGAAACACTGTACCGTGCATGCAAAGGTAGGGAGTGGAGGGACTGGGCATTAATTCAGTTGTTTATCATCTTTCAATGGTGTTGGATCGGGATGTGGACATCGGCCTATCATTCAATGCAATTTTGCGTCTGAATTAATAATAGAGAATTTGTCACCTAAAATTCCTCACAGAGGGGGCTGAAATATTTTAGGGAATATTATTTGAAAACAAAATTTGGTATATCTTAGTTTACGTTAACAATCACTTGAATGCATTGAGCAACAATTGGGTGAAAATACTACAGATTCAATCTAATAATATTTTCCACATCACCCAGCAATGGTTAAGTGGATTACATTGCAAGGTGCATCCTGGTGAAAAGACAACGTATCAGTGATCAGAGAGGGGGAAATTAGGTAAAGGACAGATGGAAAAACAAAGTAAGGATGAAGTAAAGGGAAACGTGCAAATCAAGATGAAGCCAATCCAGGTGGATTACTTAACAGAGAGGTAGATTACACACAAAGAGTTGGGGCAGGATGATTGGGATGCCTGACGTATGAGAGGGTAAGATCACTCTCAAGCAGGGGATATTTTAAGATTGGCTGTCTGGACCTCCAGGAGTACCCGAGGGGCCCATGTGGTGTGTAGTTACCTCAATCATGCTGCTGTCTACAGGCAGGGTGGTGCTGACCATGTGGACATTGGGGGTGGAGGTGGAGCGCTGCCTCTGGGAGAGAGCGCCTCCCGTGGGTGGGTAGGGTGTGGTGTAGTTGAAGGCATGAGGGGTGGAATAGCGGTGCATAGAGCTGGACAGGGATAACAAGAACAAAACAATAATAACTATTTAATCAGCTACCTCGGGCAATAATTAGACATAGCACCACAAATATGGAATAATAAGTGTTTTACGGACTTGTTTATTCACATGCCTCTCATTTCTGGCAGTAGTCTTATATTTGCTGCTGCAATAAAGACCTTTCCTCAATCGAGCCCTTAAGATTAGCCTTATCTAATCCTAAGAAAAACACTAAATTATGCATTGCATTTAGTTAACTTCTTTAAATTCCCCCTGCTAAGGGTGTGGTGGACGTTGCAGTAGATTTGTACATTTCATTTCTGCCCTTTTCTCTCACTTTCCTCATGCAAGCATCTGCCTGAAATACCAGCCCTTCTTTTTCCGTCCATGTGATTATTGCTCTAAGAGGCAGGAGCAGCAGCAGCAAGATGAACAGGTTTATGTGCAGATTATTAACATGCAAGGATTTCACAGTCCTAGCTCATAAAATTCAATTTTCAAAACATTCCAAATATAAGAATAAAACGTCAGCTAACTATACAAAAGTGAAACTTTTATAGTGGGCACATACTTCTAGGTAGTTTTATTGTAGCCATTCCCCCTCTCCCATGTTTGGCAAGTTTGACAGTGTAGAGGTATTTTGCTGATGTTTGCCAAGCCCTGTGTTGGCACAAATGTTCAGTGCAAAGCTCATCAGCCAAATAAATCTCCAAATAATCCAAATGCTGATAAAACTCGACTGGTCCACAACAAGCGCAAACAACGGGGTGCACCGCATATAATCTAGTTGTGCATTGTTTTGGGGAAAAAGACTGCTGGATGTCTACACCACTGAAATTTGCATGAAATTCAGAGCAGCAGGTTTCTCCCACAGCTGCCTCTGACCCGGTTCATTTCTCTGCTGCACTGTGGATTGCGGGTAAAAGGGGGAGAGTGGGACTCCAATTGAATGACGTATGTAAACAGATCAAATTACACCACACTCATGAACATGGCGTGCACTCTGTGAGCGCAAATCTCCCTTTGGCAATACAACACTGCATTTCAAAAGAGCGTTTTCGATTGCTCTGCATGGAACAAGTTGACACTGTGCGAGTGTTCGTTTGGCAGCTTGGGGTTCTTTTTCAACGGTTTTTAAGGGGCTCCTGAAACAACAGGCTCTTTTCACACACCTTGTTACAACCACCGCTTGGACTAGTAAGCCCCCATAAAGCTGACGAAGCAAGTAAAAATAAGAATTAATTCAATCACGACTAAGGTGCTTTACAACAGCTGAGATGGAGGCTGGCATGGCCATTTTAAGACAGGAGATTGGTCATGATTACCTCAGCCTGCCTTGAGTGCCTCGACTCTCAGCTATGGCAGTATTCTAACATGGTCCGGGGACTACCGAAGCAACTACGAACCCACAGACACGAGAGAGGATTCTGTTGTACTTCCTGTTTGTTGGTGAACTGTTGCCAGGAATTTGTGGTCAATGCAGACAGGTTATAGCAACCAAGAAAAACACAAGGATGACAGGCCTGGGCTCAAACCAAAGAAACAAGTTAAACCTCACCTATTTGGAAACCGAGTTAAAGATTCTCTCATTCGCCGAGATGTCAGCGGCGGCAGGGACGGAGCGCCACTTTCACCTGGTGTTGGGAACAGCCTGAAGACAGGGCAAGAGTGAACTTCTCTTTATGGTTGTGTGTGTGTGTGTGTGTGTGCAGGTGTAACAGAGTGAGGTGCTAGACACCAGCTAACTGGTGAGGACTACAGAAGTTTCCAGATAAACAAAAAAGGGCCCAAAGCCAAATGAGCCATGATATGGATCTCCGAGTGCTTATTGTCAAAGCTGAGCCTGCATGCAAAACGACGCTCTACTCTCAGCCCAAGTATGCAAAGCTACATACATGAACTTGGAACTACTCGAGTGAATACCTGCAGTATCAGCAGAGCTTGTTCTCCCACTTTTATCCTGACCATGGCATCTGTGAGGCACTATGCAACTAATGTTTAACAAGATGGCCAGATTTGATCGTCAGGATGGTGGAGGCTGTATCGTTCCTCCGTTGCGTTTCTTTAAATGGAAACTTCCTAATCCAGGTTTGGGTTATTGTTTAAGGATGTAATAAAAATATTGGCACCCATTTGACATCAACCACCCATGAAGAGGATACTTACAGGAGTTGCCTGATATTACTCCAGTCCACACACATTGTGGGCACTTTGGTGCTGCAGTGCTCATGGAATTTGTAGCCACATGTTTGGCAACGGAAACCATTCAAAAGAAACTTCTGGCAAATGTCACAGTAGGCTAACTTCAGAAAGGTTTTCCGAACCTGAGAATGACAGAGTCGCCGTTATCCTTCTGCAGCAGCACGTCGTGGTATAGGTGTATCTGTTATGCAATCCAAGTACTCACAAAGTTGTGTGTAGTCAAGGGCACATGATCTAATACTTCCACCAGCAGCTCTTCCCCAATCAGAGACGTTGAGTCCGTGTTCCAGTCCATACGCAGCTTTTTACTGTTATAAATAAGACAGATGGTGGTTCATCACAGAAAATGATTGCTGTCATGTAGAACACGGTGACCTCTGAGTTGAATCCCCCTATCCCAAACCCACCTCCTTTGGGCTGGGTGCAATCTGAAGACAGCACAGCATTCAGGTTGAAGACCCCGCACCTTTAAGGCTTTGATAAGGCAGCTATGCAGGGTCATACCTGGTCGTACGTTTACCTAAACGATGACAACACAGTATGCAACCGCAGACACACACACACACACACACACACACACACACACACCGACAGTTTTAATCCCAGCCAGAGTCTAAATCGAGCTTCGTGCCTTCGACACGTTGTCACTGGAAATATTGTGAAATTCTTATGGTCAGTCTGGCAAAACAAGCTTAGTTAGTTCTCTGACACAGCAGTGCATCGTCTCCTACCAATCATGAAAGCTGACTCACCACAGTGCGTTGCTGGTTAGGGAGGTAGACACGAATTGTGCTGCTGGTCTTGGAGTCAGACATTTTGCTGTCATCTGAGGAGCGACGCTGGTATGGGAAGCCCTGGACCATGGTGGGTGAAAGGCAAGGGCTTTCAAACACGGGGTCCTTCATGCTGAAGCCGTTGCTCAGTGTCTTCCATGCTCCCTGGAGGTGCTCCATTAGCAAAACCCAGTGCTCTCAACGGTCTGGAAAACAAACGTACACACACACTTTAGACACTGACAGCACTGGACATCACATCGTCAAGTGAACTCTTAATAAGTGTTACATTAGGTCTCTCTGATTTTGGTAATGGTGGTGGTCATACACAAAATCCGCTTTAAACCTGTGTGAGACTATAGTCAAAAGTGAGTACAACAGGACATGATCTTTTACTATTTGCAAAAATGTTTTCTTCCCCCTCACAACACTGCTCTCCTTTGACCTTCTCTGTTGTTCTCCATGCAAAACGTTCATCAGGTACATCTCATGTCTTCTATGTTTTTAAATATGTTCTGTTAAGACCTGCTATTCTGATTTAAGTTTAATTAGAAGCCACTTGCAGTGTCTGCAAAAGCCACTGCGAGGAACTTCAAAACTGACTCCAAATCTGCCATTTCCTAACCAGTGCAATGGTCTAACATGGTACATAAAATCTGGGCCGAGTTGTACAACTAAAGATGCCATAGTTAACTCGCAGCGGAGAAAATCTGCAGAATTTTGGCGTAAAACTGGCATCTAGGTAGTTTTCCTTCCCAAAAACAGAGCAGAGGGGGAGGTGTGGAGTAGCATGGACAAACTAATCCACTCATACCAGGAAAATCTCAGGCCAACACAGAGGTCAGCCACGTTATTTACAGTATGCTTTCAAGAGACTCTTTCTTCTTCACAGATAGACAGAAAACCAGGGGTGCCCTAACAGTAGTGATGGGTTGTAACCCAAGGGTTCACAATGTCCACATCTGAACTGTTCAGACCATGCTGTGCTGCGAGGCAGCAATACAGGGTTGCAGCATATGTGACCTAAAGTCATGTTGCAGACATAAAGACAGGATCTGTGCCTCTAGTAAAGATTAAAACCTTAACAGCGAGGCATAATACATAATGCAAGCCATAATGTTAACAAGAGGGACACAAGACCTTTTACACAGCATTAATATATAATCACGACATCGACTTACCTCTGCAAAAACACCATGCTTAGGAATGGAATCCTTTCATAGGGACAGTGCATATTAATGAACATTTAGAATGTGAATATGGCAGATCTAGCCATCATAATCATTTTCATCTATTGTCCTGAGCAGATAATGGATTCAGTGTCTTGCTTAGGGACACTTTGATAGATTTTCTGAAGGAATCGGGGATCGAACCACAAATCTTTCAATTATCAGACAGCTGACCTACCTCCTTAGCAATGTGGCTCCAGAAATCCACTTAAGGTTCATGATACTAAATCATGTGGTAATGTCAAGTGTAATATCAAAGAAAAGCACGTTTCCAAACAACAGAATAATAGATCCCCATCATTAATCCAGACAACACAATTGTGGCTCATGATATGACAATATCCAATTTCATCCCAATGAAAGACTATCACGCTGAATTACTGCCGAGCCATGTGTGTACCCTGTGGATCAGCAATGCAGAAGACAAAAGGAAAAAAAAACTCCAGTTGTTACAACTCAGGTTGTCTCTGCCCATCACAAACAAATATACTCCAACTTCTGCTTTGTTGTCAATACAAATGCAGGCCAATAGGCAGAACTTTCACTCATGACTTCTGCTGTCTTTTTTTCTCTTTCCCTGTGTGTAGTGTACACTTGTCCATATCCCTCATCACCACCACTGCTACCACCCCTGCCCCATCCTCTTAAGGGGCTCACTAATACACATCACACAGAGAACCTGGTAAAACTTAAAGCAATGATTTACAGCAGTTAGTGGTTAACTATCCATTAAGACTCATGTCACAACAGGAAAGCAGGCATTTGCAGCACTGTCTTGTGGCTGCCATGCCACAAAATTTGTGTTCAAAACAAGTGCTGTGATCCATTCAGGGCTGGGTATCAACAGAAGGGGAGCAAGATCCCTACTGCACACCAGTGCTGAATATTCACTTTTCTGCAGATTAAGTATGATGAGCCCACACTATACAACCAAGTCTCCAAACAAATAAACCGAAGTAATTAAGATATGATAAGTAAGCAGTGCTTAGTTTGTAGCCCCGCCTCCCTCTCCCCCCCAACCCTCGGCAGCCCTGTTTTGCAGCCGTCAAAGCCATAAAACGCAGGAGAGATCAATGTCAGCGGGTCAATGGCACATTTTGGGGAGAGCAACGTACAAGTTTCACCATATGGACCCGTTCAAGTCGTCGGTAAAGTCTCAATAAAGCACAGCACGCCTAATACAAGGAAGGGATATGGCTGAAATCCATGTACACAATAAAACAACAACAATGAAAGTCCAAGTCTTCTCTGAGCATAGCAGGACCCGGCAAAGGCAACCAGAGATTTGAAGTGACAAGTAAGAAACTGGCAGGAAGGTTAAGGCCCCCAGAGACGTAGAGGCTCCTTGCTTGCTGCTTCAGCTCCTCAAACTTCACTTGCAACGCTCCATTCTGCCCCCCTCCATTGAGACTTGACGTGTCCGAAAGTGTTCAAAAGTGTGCGTTTTACACAGCACAGGGCGGCACAGCGGCGGGGGGAGAGGGACGTTCACACGACCTCCACTTTTTGTTTCGAAAAAAAGACACAAAGACGAGTACAGGGAGCATTTGCAGGCCCGATATCCACATACTCACCAAGACGAGCTGGAAAAGTTCCGCTCCGCCATAACTTCAGGAAAAAGTGGCGTCGATGACATCATCATATTTGCAACGCATTCAAGAAGGGGAGAGGGAGAGACGAAGAAGAAGGAGGACGACGACGCAGGAGCCGAAGAAGAAAATTAAAAGAAGAAAAGCGACACTGTCAACACTCCGAAATAATTCCACGTACCCACTCCCTATGAAAAGTACCGCAGTAAGGCTGTGAAGGTCAACGAGTGAATGTGTTTGTCAGCCTTCTATTTTAAAAGTTTACTCTTTCAAGTGCGGTGAATGTGGAAGAATCCTGCCGTCTCTGTGTGTCTCTCCCTCACTCTGACTCTCGACGGGCAGCCTCTGAATCACACGGATAGAAAGAACCGTGGAGGACTACCACTGTGGTCACAACAACAATAAGTTTGTCGATTCTTCTTCGTTTCTTTCTGATCGTTGATTTACAACGTGCGGAGAAAGGTGGTCGGTGTCTTGGTTTGAGGGGGTCGTGCGCCTGTCTGACGCCACTGATTGAAACAGGACCTTGCAGTCATAACAAGTATTGCTAGTGGCGTAACACTACACTACACTACACTACACACACACACACACACACAGATACGGGGCAAGCGAGGCACCCAACGTGAGCCCACCCTTCTACTGCTCTGCCAAACTGCTGATCGTACCATAGAATAAATGCTCTACCCCCGACTCTTTTTAACTTTCTAGGCAAAATTCCCCAAAATATCAGAATCAGTCATTCGGGCATACAGGTTTTCACTACATGGAGTGTGACTCTGGTGTCATGACTCCCACTGGTGCTTCACAGAACGACAACACAACAGTCTCCATACAGGTGAACACAACAGGCGACAAAGCACAATGGAGCAGAGAATGTTTGAAATGAGTGTTTAGCAGGTTACTTACGCACATGCCTGAGGTGGATGGATGCGACAGAACATACCAGTATACGCAAAACCTACAACATATACAAGATGTATTTTTGGAATTTGACAAAGCTAAGCGTTCATCTGACAGACAGCCGTGTGAAGAAACGGGTTTTATATCTGGTGGTTTGGGCGTATATTGCTCTGTAACGCCCACCATGATGAAATATGAGAAAACACTGAAGCTACACCCGTGTGTTTATTTGTATTTGTTTATTCTAATAGGGGCACTGCATATTAATGAATGTGTCAATGTGCCAGATTTAGCCACCAGGCTAATTTTCATCTGTTGTCACTTAGCAACGTAAAAATAACAAATGCTGCCGAAAACGTATTCTATACAATAACCAGATGCTAACAGCACATGCTTGCTAAAACTACATAAGTAGTCTTGAACACATCGCTTCAACCTATTGTTACAAGGATATATTCATTTTCACTCAAGTCCAATTGATTCACAGCAAATGGAACCAGAACAGAACAGCCCACTTGAAACCAGCTCTGCACCATAGACAAGGCCTTACACATGGAATACATATAAGATAGGCGACAGGATCCGTTTTTATCACCCGGTAACCATGTTTTTAGAGGTCTGGGGAATGAAGCAAGGGACGATGTGTTTCTATCTGTCCCTTTGTCATTATCAACACTATTAGCATTTGCTTGTTTTTTTTTCTTGTTTTTTCTTCATTTTGCCTTCTTGATTTCATCACGTTAAGGAAACAACCATCCATAGTATGAGGATGCACTGTAAATCATAGAGAGGGGGGTTCTACTGTGAATCCTACAGAATATTTTACCTCTGCTGTACCATCCCTGTTTTGCTGAATGTATGTGCTTTTATTAATTCATCTGTGATAAATAAATACATGGATTTAAACTCATGCTTATGACCCAAGTTCAGATGCTAAATGCAAACGTTGCCTTTTCGAGATGGCGAACTCATGCAGGCCCTGCAGCAGACATATCAGCCGACGTTTGACGTAGCTGAAGGTATTTAACTGTATGCCTGTGTTGCATTTTAGCAGGGTTTTAATTTCAATCTGTTTAAATAGATTGCTTTAAAAATAATTCTTCTGTACAAAAAGTGACAGGTTAAGTCACGAGGGAGCCATTTAAAGCTTCGTGTCCGCCATCGTCTGGACACTTGAGGTACTGCGACATTCTGTCTCAACCATCTCGGTGCCTGTGTTTGTAGCTATGATGAGACAACAGCTCCATTCGAGACTTACACCAAACCTAAAGAACGTTGCGCTGCCACCCCCGTTTACAGCGGACAGTTCTGCATGTGTCCAAAGTACCATCTTGCCTAGATGCATTACGGCTGACATCATCTAAACTTGGCAAATCTGCATCTTTTTTACATTTTTTTAAACATTGCTTGTGGATTGGTTTAAAATGGTTCAACTACCCCCCAAAGCCTTGATTTAAACACAGTTCACCCAGAAACAAACCTCTGAAACTGTGGCAGTGTCAAAGCCGCTGCCAACTTACCATGTGCTCATCTCTGTAGCATCCCAGACTAGATCCCCGTGGACCAGCTGTTAAGATGATTCACAGGTTCCACCAGCATGCTGGACCTCTCATCATGAACAGTTTAGAAAAAAATCAGATGGCTTCATCAGAATCCCAGGCAATCTGTCTTGATGAGCGGAGCATAAATTGAGCCCATAAAGCAGCAGGCGTCCTTGTCCAGATGATGATCATTGCAACACTATGCCCTAATCCCATTTTGTAACACAGCCTCGGATTACGTCACCGCAGAAACTGCATTTCTGCCAACAGCCTGTTTATATTCTTTATTGAAAGCATTCCGCATACACCCAACATACAATACTGTCACTGTGTGTGTGTGTGTGTGTGTGTGTGTGTGTGTGTGTGTGTGTGTGTGTGTGTGTGTGTGTATGCATGTGAGAGGATAAGGGCAGGGCTTTGTCATTGTGAAGCCTTTTTAAGGTGCTCCATTCACCAGCAACACTGTCGCTGTATCTCATCTCATCATGCAGAGTATTAAGGTTGAAATCTTTGAATCAGATCAAAATAATCTACCCTCAGCCAATATGTCTGTCTCCGCCCTGAGAGATAACCCACCCCTGGCTGGGTAAGGGCCCCAGTGAGACAGCACCATCTCAATCACCAGGAGTAACATGCGAGACCACCTTAAAACGAGGATGATTGCATCTTTCCAATGTATTGATCCGACCAGGCACTCAGGCCGGCTAGCTGAGATGCTGACATCCCCCCCTGATTCAGTGTATTGTCCCTCTGTCTCTCTCACACAGAGCTTGTGTCTAGTATGATGCAACCGGGATGGGGAGCGCGCTGTGTGGACCCCTGGGTCAGGACCACTACACATTTAGGGGTGTTGGTGCTGCTCTGTTGTCCCCATGCAGGTCTCCAGCATATTGTCTTAGAGGTGGTTTTAGTTGTTGTTTCTCTCAGAACATTTTAGAATATATCTTATGTTGCTTTAAAAGCTATGGGGACTCTTGGGCAATTTTTCATGCACGCAGACTGTACGAGTCCATTGTTTGACCTACAAAAGTTTATTTATGTTTTCACCCAGACAAAAGAATCATCCTTTCTCCCTAGTTTAGCTTTAGCCAGCTAACGTGGTCCCCACACGAGGATTTATTGATTCAGATTGAGACACAATCCTCTATGCGTGAGATAAATAATATTTTGAAGTTCTGGTTGAGTCTAAAATATAGCCCCACGTCTGCAGAAGTTAAACAATCAAAAGCTATGAAAATAAAGTTGAACTGTGGACCAGAATTGCCAGATATCATGACAGAAACAAGCAACCCAGACTATAAAAACAAGCCCACAATAAGCAACTTTGTGTTAGAGAGGAGAAAAACACTACTTTCAGCTACTCCCACTATGTGTCCCCACAGCAGATCATCCATCTCCATCTCACCCTGTCCTCTGCATCTTCCCCTGTCTCCTAGTATACCAGTATCTTTCCTCCACACATGTCCAAACCATGTCAGCCTCAACCTGAGCTGCTCCTCCAATAGACTGGTTCCTAATCTTGTCTTTCTTCATCACTCCCAATGTAAATCTCAGCATCTTCAACTCTGCCACCTCCACCTCTTGTCTCTCTGTCAGTGCTACTGTCTCCCCATCATAAAATATATCTGGTCCCACCACCATCTAGTAATGTCTACTCATATGTATGTATGTGTATATATGTATGTATGTATGTATATATGTGTGTATGTGAGTGTGTGTGTGTGTCCCCACCTTTCACCTAATGAGCGCTGGGATAGGCTCCAGCATGACTCCGTGGCCTGACTTCAGATAAGGGGTTGACGATGGATAAAATCCTAAAATATTCTCCTCATGTGTGAGGCAGATAGACGGATGGAAGAATGGGTGGACGGCAGACAGACAGACAGACAGACAGACAGACAGACAGACAGACAGACAGACAGACAGACAGACAGACATGCATGCTTCGGGGGTAGGGGTGAAGAGAGCGGACCAGGACAGCAGATGGAGACGTTGGACAGTTAACGTTTCATCCACAACAGACTCTTCTGCAGCATTGTTCTCTCAAACACAACCATGCATACAAAATACAAACAGTGTCAACGAGCAAGTCCGAAATCATCTTCAAACTCTGCAAGGGAAAAAAAAGCCAGCAGACATAACGGGGCGCGGAAGAGCCAACGTCCCTTATAAATAAGCGAACATGGCAACTATGCCGTAGAGTCGGAGGAGATCGGCCGATCCCTTGCCGTGATTGGCTCGTCGATAGAGGCGGTGTCCTAGCAGCCTCACGCCGGACTGGCTGCCTGTGGAGCCCTCGGCCAACAGCAGCGCTGGTTCTGAGTGGACGCTGTGAATGGCACTCGGAACTCGTGTTCATAACGTGTATTTGCAACGAAGGGACGAAGAAGGCGTAAACAGAATCACCCAACTAGTTAGCCAGCAAGGTAAGCCCAAAGCTAACATCATGTTCCACGTTATACTCCAGTGTTCGTTGTGGTATCACTAGTTTGATTTATAACGGTAAAACTCATGATGAGCGACAAGCATCGGTCCGTTATTCCTGCTTTCATCGCACAGATCGGTCGTTTCTAGACATGCTGATGGCGAATCAGGCTCTGGGCCTATTTGGCGGTGGTGGGGGGAACACAACGACTTTGAAATGTGGGCTCTGCGCGGGAATTTTGGTTTTAAATTGTAGTCTGTAATCAATTAAGTAGAAATTGCTAATATTGAACCAGCGTGATTTCTGTAAGCTCAATGGATGTTTCAGCCGCAGTTATCAGAGATCGCTGCTCGACGGGACCCTCCTTCTGTGTTGTGATGAAGAGGCATCAACGTGATAAGGCCCCATGTGAGCGGAGCTGAGACACACCAGTTCCCTAAAATAACAGATATCCGTGTTAATTCTCTGCGGGATTTATTATAGATGCAGATCCGTTTAAATCTGAACCGATGGTATTTAGAAATTTAAGCTACTTTTGCGTTTTTGGCTGATACGTGTCCCCAAATGAGCTCCCCATACTCTGGAGCTAGCTTGCCGAGTTAGCGCTAGCTGATGAGACATGTGTTTCTGTGGCATTGTCATCGTCGTTTTGTTCTGTCGCAAGACAGACTTTTAAAATCTCCTTAGTTTTCTACAAATATTCAGCGTCTTCCACAGAGGTAGAAAGGCTTCGGTTGTCAGGTCGAGTCTCAGTCCTGTGCAGAGCACCGTCATATAAAAGGCCAGCATGGGCCCATCATACGTTTCTAAATGGTCATCCCCGCAGATAGCCCCAAACTACCAAGAGTTCGCTACGGCTAACCTGGCTCAAGGCCTCGCTGGCCATTACTGGCTGGTTTTGTCGCCGGGTTTAATTCAATATACTGGCTTCCTAACGTGACCCGGCGCTACCTCTCCAGCGGGTTAATTGTGTGCACCTAGCTGTGACATGACTGTTTGGTTGTGACTCACCTGATCCCGGCCGCTAATTGTGAGCATCTTCGAGCATCTTTAACTCACATTCTCCCTGATTTACCGTCTTCAGCTCCGCCACATAAACACTTCGGGAAAAGTGTGACAATCACAACATGATTCCATTCAGGAATTCATGTAAGTTAACCAAAGGCTGGAGTTTAGTGATCCTAGTCTTGTGGGCAGCAAGGATGTGCATAGTGGCTGACAAACTCTTAACCTACCCCTCAAGCTTCAGCACAAATTAGAGACCCCCCCCACCCCCGTGGTTGTGCTGTCATCGTGCTTAGATGAACGTCCACTACCCCATTGTGTAGTGCAGAAATTAAGTGTTTGCTGGAGTCTGCTTTGGCATCACGTTTATTATACATATACAAATCCCTGGAGTCCCATAAGCTACCGAATTCTGCAGCTGGACAGATTGTAGTTTGGCAGTGATTTTAGTCATCATAGCCTTTATTGTCCCCTATCTATCAAGGCTTTAAAGCCAGTTTGTTTTGCAAATGCTTGACCATATCAGTACTCAGATCGGTCCACCCTTGTTTGAGCTTTAGAATCCTTGTTTTTTTATGACGTGATTTTTAAGGTGAAGTCTCACAATTTGTGTCTTTTGATTAGATTATGGAGATGAGCAGCAGCAGCGAATGCTTTGGTTGTGGCCGGACTGGGCACTGGATCAAGAACTGTCCAAACGCTGGTGGGCGTGGACGTGGCAGAGGCCGGGGACGAGGCAAGGGTACTAAATATTTCTAGGCCACCCAGCGTTTAGATGTGACCACAAAAGGATTTGGGATTTTCTTGCATTGCCTATATTACTATCTCTTTTCAGATGTAGATACCAGATCTTGAGAATATTTCTGCAGTTCTCTTTTGCTTTACTACAACCATGCAACGTGTATCTATGTTCTATGTGGGCTATTTTAACCATGCATGACCTGTGCTTCAGAAGAACTGGATGTTGTTGCCATCATAATTTTTTTTTGCTGTTGGCCTTCCTCTCATCTATGTATACTAATATAAGGATCCTTCTCTCTTCTCAGACTTATTCTGCTATCGGTGTGGAAACCAAGGTCATATTGCCAGGGACTGTGAGCAAACCGAGGATGGTGGGACTTTTTATTTCATTTGCTTTTTCAATATTGTTCCTTTTAGTATTTTCAAATGAAAATTACTTCTATATGATGATACCTTGAAAGTATAACTATTCTGTAAATTTCCTCTTCAGCTTGTTACAACTGCCACAGGAGTGGGCATATTTCTCGGGACTGTAAGGAACCCAAGAAGGAGCGGGAGCAGGTCTGCTACAGCTGTGGCAAAGCTGGCCATGTAGCTCGTGACTGTGACCACGCCAATGAGCAGAAGTGCTATTCCTGCGGGGGATTCGGGCACATCCAGAAACTATGCGATAAAGTTAAATGCTACAGGTAAATAGGATTCAGTCTGTATATCGTACATGATGTTGTTTTTGTATTTCCCTAAACCTGTTACAGCTCCACTGGTCCTTCTGGATGATATTAGACCATTGGCATGCTGTGTTGAAACATACTGCCTTAGATAGAAATAGGGCTGTTGTCAACTTTCTCGCATTTCTTTGTGGGGTAGCATAGCTCAGTGGGTAGAGCGGTCATCTGGCAATCGCAAGGTTGCGGGGTCGATCCCCGGTCCTGTATAGAGCATATCGAGGTGTCCTTGAGCAAGACACTTAACCCCTAACTGCTCCCCGAGCACCATATGTTGGCAGCTTACTGCTCCTATACAATAGGTCTGGTCAAAATGCAGAGAAATCCAAATTTCCCCTTGCGGGACTGATAAGGGAATCATTTTTTTCTTCTGACGTCTCCAATGTTCATTCTAAGGAAATTACTTCTCTCTAGTGGGCGTGTCTAACAAACTTCAACTCTTCTCTCCAGGTGCGGTGAAATCGGCCATGTTGCTGTGCACTGCAGTAAATCTAATGAGATGAACTGCTACAATTGTGGAAAGTCAGGTCATCTTGCGAAAGAGTGCACCATCGAAGCCACAGCATAATCAGTGCCCTATGTTGCCCCTCCTATTTTTCAGATTGATGGTTGGTTGTATTATTTTCTCTAAATCCTCTTCACTGGCCAAAGGTTGGCTAACAGAGGCTAGTCCCAGGCCAGTGAGCCTCACGACATGTAATACGATGAAAGGGGTGATAAAATATCTATCTGCATTCAATACAAAAAAAATGTTTTAGTTTGATAGCGTTGTTCTGTATAATGCTTTGTTAAAGAAACCCCCCTTTCCAAGCCACTGGTGATCAGAGATGACTGGGACTAAATATATGGGATATAGGACCTCTGAGCTTGTCGAAGAGAGTCTCAGCAAGATAAGAAGGGAGTTATTGTAAACCTGAACTTTCAGGTTTGGATATTTTGGTTTGTTTTTAGTGAGATACGATGAGTTGGCCAAGAGACTATGACATGGAAAACAGTTCACAACACGATGCATTGGAGCCCTATAAGTTGAGTGGGGGACAAACTACATGATCTATTGATAAGACAACAAAAGAAAATTTGGAGGTATAAAAAGAATCTTGACATTCTTTTTATAGTAACCTGTTTACAAGATCACACAATCCAAGGTAGATGTGCCCTTCAAACAGCTTTAGGGTTCTTTTCTGCCTTGGTGGTAATTCACATTCAAGAACAGCTTTCAGTTAAGCAGAATTAGGAGTTATTGGAATGGAAAAATGTTTTCACAGAAATCAAATGTTATTTTTGTACAATATCACTTAGACTACTGTAAAAATACCATTTGCTTGTACTCGGTTTTTAAGTCAGAAGGAAAATGCAACTGAAGTCCTAGAAAATAGAAATGTAATTTTAAACTGTCAATAAAGCTGGAGGAGCACGGGGAGAAAACTTTGGGTCGGTTTATGCATGCTATGATACTGGTAAGGAAATCACAAAATGGGTGAACTGGTAAATCTGGATGTAGTGGGAGGAAGGTTTGATTGCTTATCTAAGTGACTGCTACAGGGAAAATATGTCCATCTCCATCTAAGTGAGTTGTCTGTCTCAATGCATGCTCAGTGGTCCAGGTAAGGAAATAACTTTGGAATGATGGAACTTTTCTCCTACTTTACTTGAACATAGTTTTCAACATACATCGTCTCCAGAGCAGGGTGTTCTGAATCTCCAGGCCCGTAGTGCTCTGCTCAGTATCAGAAAGCAGTCCTGGTTGCCAGGCAGAGGCTGATGTTTGTAGTGAAATCATCTTGACCAGTATTTATAGTGACTTCACTTTCCTGGAAGGCACCCTCAAGTCCACTGAGGACCATTCATTGTTACTACGTGACCAATATAAGGGAATAGGGGAAAAGTTTGGTCTCCCTCTGGACAAGTTTTATTGACCGCACTGGCACAAAATATGTCCACGTGAACTGATTTAACACTGAAAATCTTAAAAACCTGCACATTAACTACACTGGGATGACTTCGCTGTGGCGTTTGGGAAATTTCGGTCACTGATAAGTTCAAGCCTTCAAGTTGGCCCTCCATGAGCTGTGCTTACTTTTAACTGTAAGCACTTTTAGTGGCATCAAAAACCTGTTAAATCAACTTGCTGAGACCTTACAGGAGATTGGCCTTGAAATCAACCAGGTCCTCATGCTAAATTCCCTCAGGGCTACACTTGGCAGCGTATATTTAGCCAAGCCTATTCCCAGAACGCCCAGGGTTCTAATCTGGGCTTTCACGGTTGCCATCAAGTAACCCAAACCGGTGTTGGCTCCCTGCATCACGGGCTCGGATGAAGAGGTCCGGCTTAGCTCTTGGACCAGGTGGTTCGAGTGGTACTCGTGTTGGATGACAACACGTCAGTTGGATGTTGATCATACTTGAACCGGCCTCGTCCATCACATGTGCTGCAGTAACACAACCCTAGTGCGCCATTTACAGTCATCCGGGTCAAGACCACGACGGGACTCCTGCACAAACCCGGTGCTCCGGATCTGGGTCACCCTGGAGGGGTACGCGGTGCGTAAAATGGCACCCGGGTTTCCTTTTTTTTGGCATCGGGGTCTCGGATGCAGCAGCAGCAGCCCCTTAGCTCGACACGACGTGCTGTCCGCCGAGATGCACGAAGGACCTCCTACTCCCCTGTCGTCATCACGGTATGGGCGAGAAAGCCGAAGAAAAACAAGCCAGAAGCCGGACGGACGAGCGCAGACGGAGCCGGCTCCCCGTTAATGCGGGATTTGCATCCATCCATCTTTGTTATTCTCTACTACTACTCCTCAAGACCCGGTGAAACACAGGAGATGAAGGGGCTCCTGTCCTTCTCCCGGGCTCTGCTCAGCCTGAGTTACCGTCCCGCCAGGCGAAAGGCTGGAGTTGGCGGTTCTCGGTGCGGGTTTTGCGGAACTGTGTCTGTTAGCAAGGTACGGTTCCGTGCTGTTGCTTCGTGTTGGCTCGGTCATGCAACGATGCCGAGCCGACCCGGACGATCGCCATTAACTTCATATTTGTCAAGTTTTATCCAACCGCGACTGCTTTCATGTAACTTTCCTGTCAGAATCTAGATGCTTGGCTCGGGAGGCGGGTGACGCCGCATAGCCCGGGAACCGGGGCGAAACCGCGAACTCGTGATTCACATTAGCGGCTCTCGGTGCTGGTTGCCAGGCTAGCGGAGCTAACCAGGGCTCCACGTTTTCCCTCGACAAACAAAAACCGATTTATCAAAAACATACCGTCTCAGTACATGAACGCTGCTAATGTTGTCCCCTATTGGAAGGTCGAATAAAGTCTACAGCCATGCGATCACGTTTCCCCCTTTTGAGACCCAACACGGGTGTCGCTCTAACTAACATCCCCTGGTGTATTGGGGTACCATTCTGCTGCGTCAGGGTTCCCCCGACTGTGGTTTCCCCGTGGTTCGGGGCCTCTTGTTGTCCCATGATGCGCCACTGCAGCTAGACAACACCAAGATGCTGTGATCTCACCATTTCGCAGATAGGGTGTTGTGCGTATTCAGGTACCCCTTACACTTTAGCAACGCTGACGAGATCCGTACAAGCTAGGTCCGTGTTTCGGCTTCTGTGCATGGTCTGAGTCAAGTAAGGATACCACAGGAGAAAAGACGAACCAGAACATCTGGATACAGCCAGATGTGCCGCATCCAGATGAAATGGTTTAACCGTATCTTTGTGAGGGATCAGATGGAACATTTTGGTGATGGCAAATCTCCCTTCAGATGAAGCAGAAATGGCCTCATGTGACACAGCTCCCAGTCCGTAGGGTCGCAGATGATCCATGTGCAGGGTTTTTTCCGTCATTGTTATTTAATGTCATCTGACTTCATCATCACCTCAAATCACAATCTGACTAATGTTCCCTGCGGTCATGAAGCTCGCCCCCCCCCAACCCCGTCATCTTTTCTACATCTGGGACGGTTTTGTTGTTCCTTCAGTGATTTTCCACTGTTTCCACTTGTGTGTTCTTAAATGCCGTGTGGGAAGTCTGATGATTTGTCTTCTTTCACAGCCTCAGCCGGGCTTCGGTCTGCTGTTTGACATCGATGGTGTGATTGTCCGGGGAAAAAGGCTGATCCCTGCTGCCAAAAAGGCCTTTCAGAAACTGGTCAACTCTCAGGGACAATTTGTGGTGCCAGTGGTGTTTGTCACCAACGCAGGGAATTGCCTCAGACAGACAAAAGCAGATCAGCTCTCTCACATCTTGGAAGTTCCGGTGAGTATATGACCAGTGGAGTAGTGCATAACTCATCATGTCAGACGGACCCCTCAGCTCGGTTAACCTATGATTCCGTGCCTTCCACCAGATCACCCAAGATCAGGTCATCATGTCCCACAGTCCTCTGAGGATGCTCAAGAAATACCACGACAAGTGTGTGCTAGTGTCCGGACAAGGACCGGTGCTGGACATTGCTAAAAAGTATCCTTGTAACCTGATATGACCCCTCACCTCATTCAGATGATCCACAACATCCACCACTGAATCAAGTGAACATGCTGATCCAGTTGCTCTCCAACTGCTCTTGACTTGACTCACATTTAACAAGCATGGGGGGGGGTGTTTAAGGCCGGATACCCTTTACTGATGCCCCGCGGTGGGATCAAGCCCAAAACACCTGACTTGGAGGTGTGTGCTCTGCCGCTGAGTCACGGCAGCCCCAGTTGCTATTTGATATGATTTCACGATCGTCGTTTAATCCGGCAGTCGTTCAGTCAAGGGGGCCGTGGTAGCTCTGTGGTAGAATCTGTGGCTCAGGAACTCTGAACCCACCACAGGGCATCAGGAAGGGCATCCAAGACATGTCTTGTTCTTGAAATCATGCTTCGCAATGCTGAGGGCGACAGCTGTCCGTTCTCAGACGACTTGCACCGAGTTTCTCACGGGTCCTTAACTCCGTCCATAGCTTGGGTTTCGAGAAGGTGGTTAGTATTGATATGCTGAGAGAGTCGTTCCCACTGCTGGACATGGTGGATCACAACAGGAGACCCAAACTACCAGTGAGAGAGTTCAACTTGATTCAGGGAGCAGCTCCTTGTTACTTAGCCTTACTGGAGTCATTTTCTTTTTCCCTCTGACATTTCACCACATGTTCTGCATCATCCTCTCTCTTTTCAGTCCGCTGCTGTCGGCAACCTCCCTAAGGTCGAAGGTTAGTGTCGGACACCGTGCCTCTACTTTCCTCCGAGCCGTTTCTAAGCCAACCACTGAGGTCTGTGCTCAGATCAGGCTTACCATCCCCAGACTGCAGAAATGTGATTCTTACATGTTGTCTGTTGCATGATTCCATCTACAGCCGTGATTCTCTTTGGGGAGCCCATTCGGTGGGAGACCAACCTGCAGCTGATCGTTGATGTTCTGTTGACCGATGGTAACCTCAGCAGTACCCATCGAAGCCAGACGTCTCCCCATCTCCCCCTGTTGGCGTGCAATATGGACCTCATGTGGATGGCAGAGGCTCCAGCTCCACGGTAAACCGAAGCCTTCAATATGGCCACTGCAATGTGTTGAGAAGCGGGGGTTGAGATGATTTTGGTTTATCGTCGCCTATTCATGGAGGTGATTCGGTACTGAAGGATTGAGATGTAGTGGCGACCCTTCTAGAGTCTTACCCTTTGCTCAGTGAGCACTGAGATAGGCTCCGGCATGACCCCACGACCCAACATCTGATTAGCCGTTGATGATTAGCAGTTGATGGTTGATGGATGGATGAAGGGATGGATGAAGGGATGGATGAAGGGATGGATGGGTGTTAAATAAATGTACTGAAGTCCAGTTCCATATTCTACCTCAGGTTCGGCCATGGGACATTCCTTGTGTGCCTCGAGAACATCTATAAGAAGATAACGGGAGAAGATGTGAAGTACGAGGCCTTGATGGGGAAACCAAGCGAACTGACCTACCACTTTGCTGAGTACCTCATCAGGGGACAGGCCATGGAAAGACAATGGAAGCTGCCCATCACTACCCTCTATGCTATAGGGTATGTGGCTGTGTCATCTCTTGTGTCTATCCAACAAAAGCTGCAGAATTTTCACTCCCACTGTTTATAGCTGAACACGAATCCGCTCAAGTGCATGGTCCCACCAACATAATGTGTTGGATCAAAGGGTGTTGCTGTGTATAAGACAAAGGGGGGCCGCGGTAGCTCAGTGGCAGAGCGTGCACTTCTAGAACTATGAGTCAGAGGCTGCAGGTTCGGAAGGGCATCCGGCCTTAATCCCCCACGCTCCATCTAGATCTGTGTCCAGCCTCCACAACGTGGAGCCTAATCGAGACGTGTAAAAATGCTCACCATGAGCCAAACAGAGGAAACCACACCTGCTGCATCGAAACAAAATCCATTACTTGGATTTGCTGTGAAGACGTACTAGCTGCTCCGGAGCACGTTTAGATGATGGATACAGGCCATGTTAGGCAAGTGAAGGAGCTTGAGTCAGCCTTTACCCTGATGGTGAGATACACTGAACATGTTCGTCCCGTTCACTTTATGCCTTTTGCAAATTTTACACTTATTCAAGATTCAAGAACTTTATCACCAAACTGGCACAATTTGCAAGATTCATGAACTGAACATGTTTGTCACTGAACTATTTGAACTGCTCCTTTTCCTCGCTTGTGGGCATTTTCATGGATGCACACACACACACACACACATACACACACACCCATATGATGTCATTTCTGGGACAAATGAAGCAACAAGAGTCCCAAACTACAACTTCTACCTCCTTACAGCGGACATGTTCTAACCACCCCTTGATATAACTGCTTTCCTCTCCACCCCCTCTTAGGGATAATCTCATGACTGACATATATGGTGCCAACCTATACAGTCGCTACCTGGAAGATAGGGTCACCAGGAAGAACCCCAAAGCCGTCGCCAAGCTGGCCAGTGCCACAGGGTCCAGCAGTGCCGTTCCCCAGGATGAAGAGGTAGACAACACCTGGGAGAGTGAGCTTGCGTTGCCATCTGCTACTTGTTGTAAGTCCATCCTCGTCTGCACCGGGGTGTACAACCCCAACACAGAGGTGCCCCCTGACGCAAGCCAGTGCATCAAAGAGACCGTGTTCCACGGCCACCGGGACTTCCACTTTGACCCCGGACTGGTGGAGCCGGGTCACGTTGTGCAGGATGTGGCGGAAGCTGTCGACCTTATTTTTAAGGAGGAAATGTTTGTGCCTCAGTAGATGTTGGAGATCTGCTGTGATTGTGGAGGCTCTGGTGGAGGGGGGGGGGGCATGGGTATCATGTTAACTGGAAAAGACCACTTCATGCATAGATTCTTAGAAACAACACTGTGGACATTGCTTAACCAACGGTCAGGGTATTTAAGTCACATTTGTCATCTTGAAATTGTTAAAGCTAGCAGTTAGATGTGGAATCGGAGAAGATTCACCCTGACTCTCAAACTGTTAACTGGCATCTGGTGTAGTTTTGGTGATCGTCCCCGATAGTCTTATTCTGCACAAGTACCTATTTTTAAGATACAGACATTTTAATGACTGCCTTATTTGACAATATTGATAAATATTTTCTTAGATTCTGATGTTTTAGATTGGTTTTACAAATTATAAAGAGAGTGAGAGGTCTGTTTTCATCCTATATTTATTACCAGAAGCGACCACTGTTTTTTTATTAAATTCAAATATGTATATG
>OMLC01000126.1:4098-26924 GCA_900302585.1 Regalecus glesne
AACATGCATGTCTTTATGATGGAGGGAGGAAACCAGAGCACCCAGAGGAAGCTCAAACAGACACATGGAGAACATACAAACTCCACACAGAAAGGACCTGGGATGGGTTTCAAACCCCTACCTTCTTGCTGTGCCGCCCAAAAAAATAGATAAATAAATCTTTCAAACACTTCAGTGTTGCTGAATCATACCATTAGTCATTGGGGAAACATAAAATTCCAATATGATTATTTACAAATAATTGCACAGCCCCACTACCCATCCATTAATGGTATCAATACAAAATCATGGTTTATCAGGAGGAACAATAAATTGATTATCTGTTCTACCAATACACTTGCGACCAAAATAACTGTTGACTGCAGTAATTGCCAATTTTCTCCTATGCCTTTAATATCTTTCAACACCCAACTTAAATGCTTTTAGAAAGAAACATATTTCAGTCTCACCAAGCCAGGACTGTAGTAACCAGGAAGATACTTCTCACAAATTTGGACCAGGCCCCAGAAGGCATCCTGTGGAACAAAATACAGATGAAGTCACCAAACTAAATCGAACTAGTCTTCTGAAGGGATATTTCTCCTATGGTAAGATGGAAGTCACTAAACTTGCAAACTGTTGACATGGAAAACCTGAGTTAAAACTTGGGGGAGGGATACAATGTCGCACAACGTTTAATTATTCCTTGATGCATGCTTAATAATCCAGGTATGGAAATCACAAAAAGAAGTGAATCAGTTCAACTGGATCAGAAGTTTATTAAGAAACGTTTCGTCACTCAGACTGAAGAAGTCACCTGGTAAGTGACGAAACGTTTCTTAATAAACTTCTGATCCAGTTGAACTGATGCACCTCTTTTTGTAATGTTTAATTATATTTAACTGGAGTAACTTTTTGGCACCAAGGTCAAATTTTTATGCTAATAAAAAATAACAATCAAAGAGAAGACATTTTACACACCTTTAGATCAACACGTGTATGGGAGAAAATCATGGATCAACAAAAGCATAAAAAAATTCCCACAAAGTCCTTTATACTTACATTCAGAGATCTTCAATAATTAATGACAACATTTCAGTATATAGACCTCTGTGCGAAACATTGTTTTCATAATTACAAAAGATATCTGTCTGTGAATACAGAGGACAGTTTGGGAGGGTTTTTTTTTTGTTATGCTAGTAAAGGTAAAATTTTATGAAAATATTGTGGAA
Organism: Regalecus glesne; assembly: GCA_900302585.1. Taxonomy (NCBI): domain Eukaryota; kingdom Metazoa; phylum Chordata; class Actinopteri; order Lampriformes; family Regalecidae; genus Regalecus; species Regalecus glesne. The sequence continues at coordinate 5,310 of OMLC01000126.1, forward strand.
AGATGAAATGGGCATGCAGACACTCTCTTTGTAAAGTTTCATCTTCTTCTGTGGCATATTACTTGAAGGTTGAGACGAGTGCAGTCAGTTTTTTTTTCTTGAGCTAAGAATCTTAAGTTCTGGCCTGTTTTAGCATAGCCAACAAGGTTCACCATCAAAACTTTATCATATATCAATAGTTAGAATGAGAATTACTTTTTGGGTTGTGATTAAGAAAATGTACAGATTTTATTGTAGCAGAAACATAACTTACACAAGACATGCTGACACACAGGGAGAAAAGATATTTTTGTAATGAGAGAAATAGCATGCTCTTGAGTGATAGGATTTATGAGGTCAATCTAACAGACCAGAGCATACCTCAGCAGGCATATGCATGAGCAATACAGCAGCAATGGGAGCCTGGGCCTGACAGTAGCCCTCCTCTGGCCTGTATAGTGTGTAAGCCTTGAGAACACGGAACAGGTCCTGCTGTCTGTGATGCAGAGCAGACACATACACACAAAGACACACACACAAAGCGACAAAAAGACATATAAAAACACACAGCAGTCATATTAAAAGTCAAATATGACTGTCATCGATAGTGTGTTGAGGTCAGAGCACAGCTTACCCATGTCCTCCCCTTGACACAAACATTTCATGGAAGGGAAACTGTCGATGAAGGTCCTTCTCAATCACATCCAGCCACTTTGGGTCCCCTGGCAGACTGTCGAGTTCCTAAGAAAACCCACAGAGGACCATCAATTCCTACTGTAACACAATATAATAGTTTGGCTAAAGCCTCAAGATTAAAAAAAACTGCTTCATGAAGAATTTTCTTAAAATCAAATAATACGATTCTTCCTTTAGAAAGATCATGTCTTTCTTGAGACCCACTACTCCCATACAAAAAAGTGTTCTCTGGTTTATGATGACTTTGTGTGATAGTTTTAGTACAAAACTGCATATTTGCTATGTCTTTGACATATTGGTGTCAGAGCATAATGGAACACATTTGCTCCATATTATGCGAGACTTGCAACATGGTATTCTGGGTTGTATACCAGTAGATACTTTATTCATATTTAATTGTACATACATATAAAATATGTTCTTTGCATTTAACCGTTTCTATTGTTATCTCAGTTGTTTTTCCCTATTGCTTTGCTCAGGGTCACAGGCAGGCATATTAACCCTACCATGCATGTATTTTTGATGATAGGAGGAAACTGCAGAACTTGGTGAAAAACCACAGACACGGGAAGAACATGCAAAATCCACACAGAAAAGGCCTGGGATGGGATTCGAGCCCAAGACCTTTTTGCAACAGTACTTAACTGCTGCGTCACCATGCCACTGAATACTGTGAAGGCATTGGTTCGTGTGGGATGGACATGAGTTGGTAGATTGGGGATGTCCTGCTCATTTATGCATGTACTATCCATATTTTATCATTTCTCTGTTTACAATTTGATATTCATTTTACTAAAGATTTCGAAAAAGTTCAAAAGCCTTGAACCAAAGCTAAATATTACCAACAACCAGCACTTTTAGAAGAAAAAATATTTACAAAGGAAACAGGAGATCTAATTTCACCATAAAAATGCTGAAACACCCTTAAATGCACACCTATTCACAATCTAATTGTCATCCATTATGGGCAAAATCATGGATGGTAACATGTTTGCAAAAAAGTAATTCATTGTGTGGAAACAAATACTACTTTAAACCATCAATTGCTTTGACTGAGCAGCATATGCATTGTTGATCAGCTTTGGATGAAAAATTACAGACATGTAGACATCTGGTTAACCACACTGTCTGATCGAAAACCCAATGTCTCAGAAATATGTAGTGTTTGGCTGCAGAGCGGTGAATGAAGGTTTACATTCTTTCACGAAGGAGGCTTGGATCGCCCTCGTTGCAGATGTACAGTGAGGATAGACAAACACACCCACTCACATAAGCATTTTTGGGCACAACACACAAAAATTATATATAGTTGAAGATTTATAGAGGAGGGGCGTCACTAAAACCGACTACTGGGTAGGCTGATTCACAAGAATAACGAGGAGCGGATGCTTCCTTTTAGGTAAACTACTGACAAGAATTTCATTTGAAATTTTGAGTGATTTAATTTGGAAGTGATGTGATCCTAACTCTGCTACTGACAAATCGGGGATATAAAAAACATGGTGATAATGGTATTCCACTGCTATTTGAAGTCACACAATTTCTGCACAAAACGGAAAACTATTAATTCACTCAAACAGTACTCATCTTCATCAGTCACAATTTAATAAGACATCAGTCATCAGTCATCAGTGAACTATTCTTCAGAGAGCTGCAGCCACATTTTCAATAATGTTTTCCGTTAAAACATAGTTTTAAAAAGGGGGAAATACCGAGGTAGAAGTGAAAGGAGGATGTTACCAGACCTGAAACTTCCCTTGGTTCTGCTCCCTCTTCACCTTCCCTCCTGACAGATAGAGCCATGCCCGGCCTCGGAGGGCAGGAGGGATCCCTTTCTGGCACCGCAGACGCACCTGGGCCACAGATACAGACACAAAGTCAGAGTGCAACCAACACAACACCAGAGAGAGATAAAATGTGGTTAATGTGTCCCTTGTTTAAATTGCTGTTATGTTTTAGGCCTTGGATTCTATGCCCCTGATGTACTTTCCACTTTACTACTGTAACACCATAATTTCCCCCTGTGGGACTAATGAAGAAATGTCTTATCTTATCTTAAATGGACAGAAATATACAAACCACTGAAATGTAGTAACCACCATTGCAGACATTCAATTCATTTCCTTCATACAAAAAAATCTTTTTTCTAACATGGCTGCGACAGCATTTTTTTTTAACACAAGTATAACAATGAAAATATATCAGATTTAGTCACAAACTCCTTACATACAAAAGTTGTGAAGTCAACTTTTCACGATCAAAGAACACTACAGATATCTGCTTTAACATACTCATATTAGCTCTCAGAGTAATCTGGCAGAGCACTATGAGTTTCAGCAAAGGTTAGCATTGCGGATTCATATCCCACCACTTAGCTTGGCAAATGGGATGCATTCATTGCAAAGCGTTTTGAGTGGTCGTCAGACTAGAAAAGTGCTATATAAGAACAAGTCCATTTACATTCTTCCTAAGGGACATGCCATCTCTTTGAGAGCTTTGTTTAGGCTGCAGACAAAAGTGCAGTCCAGATCTCATCCCGATCTAGCAAAATAGGCAGAAAAACATTACTTCCAACTGCTATGTCTCAGGTTATACGTGATGCCTTTGTAGATAAACGAGAGCGCCACAAAAGTTGTAAATTGCAGGACACATTTTGCTGAGGTGTAATAACTATGACTAACAGTACTTGTTTTAGTCTTGAGAATCTGAACATTGATGAATTACATTCATCAATATGCAAACTATGATACTAAAACACTTGGGATTTTTGTGATGGAAACGTCCCATATTCTATCATACCAAGATCAATCTGTGTTGGACGCTAAGACCAGCACAAATCATCTACGCCTCTTTCAAATCAGTAAAAGTTCTCTGTGCCATATACCTCTCCTGAAGTCTTTTAACTGGAGAAAACAAGCACAAAATGAACTTTACTGAAATGAAAACTTCCTCAGACCTTTTAGGTTGTGACTTTCACCTCAGCCATGTGACCAGTTTACTGGGTGAAAAGTCACAGCAAAAATTGTTAAGAGAAAGTAATCAATCGAGGTGGATAAATATGCATAAAAGATTATTTCACCCAAAAAAGTAGGTGAGCTGTTAATACTCTTCAAATAAAACTTATAACAAAAGGCTACAGGGATCACGCCATAAGACATATGGTACAGAATGAGCTTTTTTATTTTATCTTTTTATATTTTAAAGATAGATCTTTTTTTATAATCGGGTCATTATTCTAAGTGACTATTGAATATTTGGCTCCATGAAAATCCATCTAATCAGATAATTATTCAGCATTCATACAATTAATTCACTTTCAGTTCTCCATTATTTGGCATGGGGTGTAAAATATTGTAGCGTCATGTGACATGGCACTGTTCTCGTAACTCCCATCATGCGCATTGCATGATGGGAGCCCCCCTTTGGGTGAAACATTCACAGAATATTGTGTTCATTGGGGTGAATCCCTTATCATGCCTGTCCATGTTAGTGTTCAACCTGTGCCACAAATAAACAGTCAAATGAAGGTACAGTAATTGAGAAGTCTCACTTCATGTGTTAATCCATCCTAGCCACATCGCTTGCTACAATATGCTGTGTGTAACCATGGCTACAGATTGGTTCATGTGTCACACACCAGGGGTTAGGCTTCATCACTGAGCTGAAAATCAAATGAGGTGTTGTATCGTACAGGAGGTTTAATCCTTAGTTTTGTAGGGAATTTGAAGGGTGGATTTCAAAATTTGAGTGGTCTTGATGGGTACCCTTTCAAAGATTTTCTATATATAGGGAGTATGTAGCTCAATATAAATGTTGACCAATAAGCAATAATTATTATAATTTTATACATATACAATACATGCAAATTCACCTAGTCTCAGCTGACATCAAATTGATGTCATAGGGTTTGATATAGGGTTAATTTAAAAGTCTAACCCTACTGCTGACACACTGAGATTTAGCATCACATTACACTTTTCATTTCATACATCTAACTATACAACAAAAATAATTACTAATCTGACAAGACTTTGATTATATTTGCTGATGTGCTTAATGTTGGTCTACGAGACCATGTCAAAATTAAACCTATCATATAACCTTCCACTCTCTGGAACGTGATTTCTAGAAATATGTGTTTGTTTTCTGATATAATCCTGGCGCTATCTCAAGGAGACTGAAGCATATATTGTTCAAGGTCATGTAACAACAGAACAAAATGAAAGGATAAAGACAACAACCTTCACCGTCTGACCTTTGAACCAACTGGCATAGCAGGCACAGTGAAATCATCTGGCATGCAATCATGTCATGCTTTTCTGACAGTGGTGTTGGTAAGCACAATACATGTTACTACAGTGAAAAGGGACAACCAGCAACACCCCAGCCATTGTGTGTTTAGCCTATGACTTTGAATTACTTTATTACAGTGTTTGGCCATGCGGTGTCAGTGCAGCCCTACCCCAACTCTCCCAGTGTCGTTTATCACGTGGCACATTGGGTGACTTGAGATGAAGGCATAGGTTGTGTCCTGCCCTGCTGCTGAGTCATGAAAATGAGATGAGCTGCAGCTCAGCAATTGCAAAATGAGGATACTATTTGGGATAAAGAAGTAGCTGCTTGGAAACTCAGAAACAAGTGGTACTATAGTACCAGTATACAGGTCCTTTCAGACAGATAACTAAATAACCATTTTACATGTCACAATTAGTCCTGATGTTCTGGGGATGGACATGGACTTAGATGGAGCCTGGTGGATTAAAGCTGGATGCCCTTGCTAATGCCCCTCGGTGGGTACGAAGTTGCCTCTGCCTCATCAGTTCTCAAAGCATGCGCTCTACCACTGAGCTACCACGCCCCCCTAAATAAATGGACTTGTTCTTATAACACTAGATATTGTAAAATGCCTATTGTATTTGTGGGGTATACCAAATCAACCTTCAATTCAGTGAATTAAGACTTCCTCTGACCTTATTGTGTCTCTTGACCATCCACTTGTCCCAGTGGCTAAGCATGTCAAGCCATTTCACCTCCCTTTGCCTCAGCACTTCAGTAGGCACATCCTGAGCCCTGGGGAAACAAGGGAGAGAGAGGAGAGAGAACAGCTGACACTACTTTCTCAATGTTTGATCACACCAGATAACTCCTAACATGACTTGCACTCGTGTCTTTTGTGAGAGAGCGGGAACAGCTAAAATGACAATTCTCTAATTTCAACACAAAACCAGTTGAATGAGTTCATCTGCATCCAGTACTTATTGAGAAAATGTATCCTTAGTCAAACAGGTGACATCTTTATTGTAAGCTGATTACAGGCATCCCCACCCTTATAAACAGTACAGTTGTATAACAACTGAAACCAACGATGGTTTCACATGTATTTTGACTGGAGTTTCAATAGTAATATGAATTATTAAAAGAGGATTGGGTAATAGTTACTATCATAGCATTGTAAGATTCAACAGATGTACTCTTGGGCCCTAAAGGTTAAGGGATAGTCTAATTTGACCAGTTTGAACCATACCTGCATAAGGCTACTAAAAAGAATCTACAACATGAAAAAGTTGACATTGGGGAACAGAAATGGATAATAAGTAAATGATCAGCGTAGTTATGTCACTCTCAGTAAATGCCTTTTAAAAAAATTGGGTCGATTTTTAAGTATCATGGCGAGTCCCAACATTGTGGGGATAGACATGTACATAGAAGGAGTTTGGGGGATTAAGGCTGGATGCCTTTCCTGATGGCCTGTGGAGTGTTCGAACCCACACGATCCAACTCATCAATTCCTGAAGCATGTGCTCTACCATGAACCTTGTGACATAACTAGCCTTACTTTGAGGAATACAAAGTAACAACAATGCCGCCAAAATACAGGGTTAAGTCTGTTAAATGTCCACGACCTAAAGTCATAGTGGGCCTGTCACATGATGTGGTCTTAATTTAAGTATGAAACATTCAGATCTAAGAAAAGGGCCTGGCAAAGAAGATTCTCAAAGTGAAGAGTAAAATACAGGCTAGCCCAACCTATGTTATGATGGTGGGCTGATGCCTAACAAAGCCATGTAATTATCTGATCGGCTCATGTCTGTAATTGGAGGGTATGAAAAAATCTTCAAAAAGAGATTTTTTATTTTTTATTTTAGCTTGAGACAGCCTACTCTCCCTTTTGAAATAAGGTAGTCTTGTTTATGGATCTGTCCAACACTGGCTTAATCTTCACAAGAACTTAAGCACCCTGAATTTGTGACTACCTATAAAAGTCTGTGCCAGATGAGGCCCTCTAGTAATAAGGAACCAGAGCTGTGGCCTGCCAAAACTCCAGAAAACAGGAAGATCCCAGCCAGCCAGTGCTTGGCACAACATTCACTCATTCCTTCCACTCATTCAGTGTTTGTAGGCCTGAAGCCCTGAGTGCAGAAGGGAAGGAGGGAAACAGTGTCCCTCTTCTTTAAAATCTTAGTGTAGACTGTTTCTAAGTCAAATAAAAAACTCTAAACAAAAGCAATAATAAAACGACTTGGGTACCCAAGCTCTGACAACTGTTGACCACTTTCGAAACGGTTTTAAATTAATGTTTTGAGAACACAAGTCAGGTTAAAAGTAATCGGAAAATGTGACTTATTTCTAAAAGTAGGGCAGAACGATGTTAAAAGTTTGAGAACATTTTAGTTTGGTCAAAAAACACCCCGATGACTGAAATAAGTCCACTGTCATCCCCGAGCATGCGTTGGGGCGAGGTGTAAACATAAATGAATAAAAATAGAAAAACAAACACAAAGCTAAATCTTTTCATGCTTTGGTAATGTCTGAGAAAAGGACAGTCATGCGTAGATAAGCGACGACAAATAAAGACAGTGTCCGTCATACAGCCATTCTCGAACCCTGCATGGGTTCGGCATTTTGTTATGGTTTGCTAAGAAACAAGGGCAAACACGGGCATCAACACAACGCTCGATGTGCCACGCAGCCCGTTGGGCAGGGGGAATGAGTCCATGCTGTGGAGGAGCAGAATTAATGCTAACTTTAACAACTACAATAGCAAATCACTGCATCGTAAATATACGTCAGGGCAAACGTTCAACTTATTCCAAGTAGAACTTATTTTGATCCGTTTGAGCAGTCAACAAACGACTTGGTCGCAGTTTCATGGGAACCAAATGCATAGGATAGTTGCAAACAAACTCACGTCTCCTCAGAGTACTGCTGAGCCCCACCGATGAATCCATATTTATCGGTTTGTCTGTCACTGGTGAAGCCGTTGATCTCAGAGTCGGATCCCAAAGAGCTCTCGTCGTCGAGATGACTACTGCTGATTGTCCTGATACTTCTTGTGTCGACTGACTGACGGCCGTTTTCTATTTTGGCCATTGTAGCTTAGCTAGTTAGCAGGCTAGCTTTGGCTAGCGTCAGCAAGCTCGATGACAGCTAGCTTAAAAGTCAAAATTATTCTCTGGCAGCATCATCCCATGAACATTGATGACATAGTCTTCCAGCACAAGTCAAGCTTGGGTTAACTTTTAAAAGATAGTTGTCAAGCAAAATATGACCCGTTTTTCCTCTCGGTATGAAGTGCGAGGCCAAAACAAATGGAGACCGAACTTGGAACGCACCAGATTGATTTGTTTCGCTAGCTCGCATTAACCTTTGCTAAACGGCGTTAGCTGATGTAATGTTAGCTAAATGTCAAGACAATCCTAGACTGGTCGTCTTTACTTTCAGCTAACTAGCAACCACTTTATAACAAAACATTTTGCCCCCAAAACGGTTTAGTAAGGAGACTAACGCAACATTTTTTTCCAGTGACGAGCTACTTTGCTAAATAAACGTAGTGCTGATTCCGCGTCATGTCACTCCAGGTCTGCTTGGTCTCGTCTATCCCGAGTCTCTCCACCAACAGACTGTCACATTTGTGCAATGTGAGGCTCATTCGCCCCCTAGTGCCCGTTTTAAAGGATGCAACCAATTCCCTCAGCAGGACCGTCTTGTTTTCACTTGGAGTAAATGGTCAATGGACTTGTTCTTAAATAGCATTAAGATATATGTACGAGATATTCACATTACCCACTTTTGCAGCAAGACATCGTTGGGAATCAAAACGACACAAGCTAGTTATTATCCATTATTGCTTTATTCAATGGAAAACGGTGCTATACAAGCTCTTTAAAGAACTGACGATGACACAAGCACAGAATTAAACATTGCCAGACTATAAATCCAAATCAGTTTATTGGCCATGTAAGATTTCACTAAATAGAATTTGACTTCGGTTTTATGGCTCTCACAGCAAGTGAAAGGTAAAATGTTTTACTGCCACATGACCAAGGCCAGTGGAATTTGTTCTCTGTGTTAATCCATAGGGGCAGTGAGCACAACTGCAGCGCAGTGCTCATGAAAGAGTTGGGGGTTTAGTGTCTTGCTCAAGGACACTGACTTACTTTCTGCAGGGCTCAGAGATGAACCGCAAATATCCAATAACTAGACAACCCCCTATCTCCCGAGCTATACTGCACCACACTCCACAAGGAATAATACAATCTTAAGATATATACACAAGGATTGACTATATACAGGCAAAAATAAGAAGTAAATGGACTTTTTCCTCGTCTAGCGTTTTTCCAGTCTAACCACACAAAGCACTATAAAATGAATGCATCACATCAAGCCAGCCACCGCGGTGGGATACGAACCAGCAATGACTGGCTTCTAGGCACACGTTTTACCTGCAGAGGTAATAAAGCGTAATGGTGAAAGCACAAAATTTGTACTATCCATGCTTTTTAACTGGCTAAGAAATAAGTTTTTGTTTTTTTTCTATTGCAGGACTTCTGAAGAGAGGCTATAGACATACAAATGAGTCAAGACATACAAGTAGTCAAACTATTTTGACTACTTGGATTATTGAGGAAAAAAATCATGTTCTCTCATAATAAAGAACGACTTTTGTGTTGTCATTCTATGTGAAGTACCTATAAGAGCTGTGAAACTGGAGTATAATCCCATGTAGTGAAAACTCATATGGCCAATAACTTGATTTGTATTCTGAGAAATAAACCCAAACTTAAAACACAGAGTGACAAAAACCCCAAGAACATATGGAACTTCATAAAAAAAGGGAAATGTCCTTCTTTGTTGCATGGCTTATTTCTTTCTCCCACCTCTCTCCTTCAATGCCAAGTGAATGACTGAACCATTTGTCATGTTGTAATAAGCCAGTGAGTTGGAGTCTTTGATAAAAATGCCCTAAATGGAAAAAAAGGTTAGTAAAAGTCAATTTGCATCCATCCTGAATTCAGAGTAGAGAAGAAATACAGTTATTTTCGTGAAAAGTTTAGGAGAAAAATATTTACCTCATACTGCAACTTCTGTTTCCCAGCTGGCATACCTGTGGCTTCGTGAATTTTGACTTTTATGACAGAAACCTGTGGAGAAAATACATAAATATATAAGAAACATTATGGTGCACTAGCATACAATGAACACAGAAACACCAGATGAAAAAAGGCAAAAATCATTAGTGTCATACCTGATCTGTAAGGGGGACAGTGAAATTGAGCACTTGTCCACTCAATTTCCATTCGGTCTTATCCTGCATGTTGGGTACTTGCACTTTGACTGCCACAGGACCCTTGAGATTAAAACAAGTAATTGACATGAAACCAGGGGACACCCTACAGCTACAATGGTATAAATGTTGGCTTCATATTTTTGAGGCGGCTAAATGGTGACACTGGCAAACCTTGTTTCTACGCAGGAACTCTTCCTCTGGCATGAGGTTGTCCTCGGTCTTCATCTTCTTGTTGACTGGTTCATCCTCATGAGGTGGGGGTGGATGGGAAGGTGGAGCAGGGTTAGAGCTTGGGGGCTGTGGTACTGGAGGAGCAGGAACAAATGCTGGGGAAGGAAGGCAGGTTAAAAGGATTAAATGGAGAACAAAAAGAGATGGATTTAAAGAACAGCTTGGCTACACAGCTGTTTACCACTGATGAGAGGTTCTTTCTAGATCACTGCACAATAACTACATTCATTTCATTATAGCAATAACTATACATTATTATTGAGCATGCATAAAGACAAATATTGCCTGTACTTCATGCCTGTGAAATGTCTCTTAAAGCCATACTGTTGTGGCCTATAACCTTCACTATTTCACCTTCCTTAAGATTCTACTATATTTGTTGTTTTTTGTTTTGGTCATATCATTTTGTAGAAATAGCCATCATAGTTTCAAGTGGTGGACATCTCATTTCAGACCCCCCCCTGATTAATGTGTTCTGAAAAGGAATTTTATTAGTTATATAGAAATAAAACTCACCGGCTGGGACCACCATTGGGGGTGGTCGAGGAGTCATGATGTGGGATGCTGATGGTGGCATTGGCACCACATTAATGCGGGGAGCATGAATCATAGGAGGCATGGGTGTCAAAACTTGCCCAGGGGCAAGACGCACAACAGGAGCCATAGGTGGTCTTGGGATCACAGGTACAGCAGAGAGGAGAGTGGTGCGCACTGGGGGGGGCATCTGTTACAAGCGCAAAAGGATGAATAATTAGATTCAATATGTATAGATGTAGAACATTTAAAAAATATATTAATGTGTCCAGTTACTTCATAGTTTGTACAGGGACTTACTGAAGGAGGTGGACGAGGCACAGTTGTGATAGGAAGGTTGGGTTTAGGAAGACTGGGGGCGGAGGGAATGGGAGGCTGGTGATGTATTTCACTTGGCTTGCTTGGGCCAATTTTCTCTTTAGTATCATCTTCCCCTACAAGTCCTTTTGCCTTGTGGATAGCCTCAATCTGCTCCTGCAAGGTTATGTTGGCCTGTGCGGCCTGCTGGGTACGTGCCATGCTTCCAGAGTGACCATCCCAAGTGACCTAAGGAGAGATGGGGCAAGCAAAATGGTTACATTAAACCACAAAGTTAATGGAACCAAAAAAGTTAATTTTAATTTTATTTTTTTAAACTCAAAAAAGAACCATATTTGTTTGGCACTCACCTTCTCCTCAGGCTTCTGGATTTCCTCTTCACCAATCTTCTTACCAATGGCTGTCTCCTCCACACCAAAGATATCAGTACGCCTCTCAGCCAGTTGTTTCAGACTGCTCTCAATATCCAGACCAGGAGCATAAACTTCATCCTCGATCTGTCTCTCCCTGATGCTGCGATCTCTTTGCTCTAGCCAGCGTGGATCCAGCAGACCAATACGCATGTGCTCTTGCATCTTACTGGCAGGGATCTTCTCACCAGTAATAGGCGAGATGAGGTACTCATCTGGAGTTGCAGCTGAAGGCTGGGGCTTGGAAGCTAAGGTAAACGGGTAATAAAATTAAGCCAACAGACTTTAAGAATACAAGGTACTGAAAATTCTACATATGGTATCAGTTGTTCTCAGCTTTCCTCCTCTTGTTGCTAGGTATGTTTTACCTTTGGGGTCATAGTCTTTTCGAATGATAACCTGGTCTGGGGTAGGAGGCAGTGGGGGCGGCATGGGGTTGTCTGGTGGCAACGGTGCCTTCATACCATCATCCTCCTCATCAGAACCCTATGGAAAGCAAAGAAAAGACATCCTGACACTGTCAAAAAGCAATTCTTATGACACTAAAATCAAATAAATGGCATATAAAATGTTTCTGACAAACAAGTGTTTTTTCCTAATGTACATACCTCATCCATGTCCTGCACTTGTGTGTCTTGATCAGGTTGTGAAGGCTGGCCTTCCTCCCGATCCTCATGATCATCGTCGTCATCTTCACTTTCAACTTCCATCTCTACCTCCTCACTCTCTCCAAACTTCTCATAGCGCTCCTGGATTAGGATGCGAGCACCAAGTTCTTCTGGTGTGGTGGGTGGAGGGAAGTGGCCTGCAGATAAATCAATACAACAGAGTTGATTTGTTCTATATATGGTTTTGCCTTCTTGTGGCTGCATTTTTTAAAACCCAATTTTAGCATAAAATATTAGATACATTTTATTTTGTTTATACTTGTTTTCTTCCATTACTCCATGCCTGGCAGTTTGGTTTTATAAATACAATTTTAGACCTTCAGATAGATCTGCAAACCAAATATTGCTCGTGTTAATTTATTTCAACAACTACCTTGCTCATTGGGCTGGAAATCCACTGTCTCCACTACTACAAAGTCATGCCAGTCGATTTGGGCATATGCCACACGTTCCTTCTCTTTTTCTTCTTCCTCCTTTTTCCGCTCACGCTCCTGGAACTTTGCCCACTCAACACGGTACCTCACCTGGTGATTGTGTAGCAAGACATATGATTAACATGACCAATTTAAAGAACAGTGATTAAGATTTTAAGAAAAATTTACAGATTACAGGGATTACCTGGTCCATCACTTCTCTGGGATTCTCAGCTTCTCGCTTCAGCTTCAACAGCAGGCCTTTGGGTGGGATCAGAATCTGTAATGTGGGCAAGATCAGAAACCACAAGTTGAAATAAAAGCAAAAATAGACAATGAAATAATATTGTTAAGGAAATTACTTCCGTTTACCTTAGTATACTGTTCCACCAGTTTAGTGAAGTAGTTAAAAAGGCTGTGCTGTGGCCTCAGGAAGTCAAACTGATAGTTCCTTTGCTCTTTTTGCATTAGCTGAGTGAGAAATTGCCGACCATTGCGAGCAACAAACTGTGCGGTCAGCTTCACCACATCAAGATCAAATGCAGAGATTGATGGGGGATCAGCAATGAACTCAAACTCAGGCGGTGGCTCTTTGGGAATCACTGTCTCATGGATCACCTGAGACTGTACCTATTGGCAGAGGGGACAGCTGCTATGAACCAATGGAAAACTAAAAATAATAGCATATAAATATAAGTGTACAAAAATAAAGTGCCATTTGAGTAGCACTTTATAAAGATTGATGTGTGCAGTACAACCGGATTACACCAACACAAACGCCATCCATCAGAAAGCCTTTTCTTAACCCCTCATTGAATTAGTAAGAAGACAATTTGTATACAGGGCCTAATGAAGCATCATAATACATTTATTAATTGATTTAACCTTTTGAGGAAGTTGCTGGGACTGTTGCATGGCCTGCTGCATAACCTTAGGTACTGCTGCAGATGGTTCCTGTGCTTTGCCCTCCTTGAATTCATTGACCTTATGACGGTAGTAGGCATGGTAAGGGTCATTGGGGTTGAGGAAATTAAATTTTGGATTGTTAATTTCATTTTGACGGATTCTTGCTTCAAACTCAGGCCCGTTCCTGTTGAAAGACACAAGTGTAAGCATTTTCACACTCTAAGAGTAGAATAGAATCACTGCACAAAACCTAAAACAATCTGTTGTGATGAAGAAATCCACCTGGCAACAAAGCTGGCTGTCTTGTCAACAATGTTTCGGACTTCAGGAGGTGGATAGATGATACCAACAATGGGCTTTATGGCTGGAGTTTCTTCTGTTGTTTCATCAGTCTGATTGAAAGAAAAGATACATTAATTGAAAGAACACAGAAAGTTTCAATTTATGCCTGAATGTCAATACAAACTAAGTAGTGTGAAACAATTAATTTCTGTTGACCATAGATCATTATTTGGTCCTGGTGTACAAGTATTACCGTAAACTTCTATGTCAAAATGACGTAAATCAATCCGTTTAACAACTTGCATTTAGCTGTCATTCATTCAGATTATGAGAGTACCTTTGGAAATCTCAATTGAAAAGACCAATTACAGATATGCTAAACTATTGTATCCAGTGTCTATAGCCCAGGTCTGTTTTTCTCCTTGCCATGAGGGAAAATATTGTACTTTTGATGTCCGAACTAGCAGACTGATGAACATCTTCGACTGAGCTATACCCTCCATTGCCCCACAACCTCCCGTACCTGTGGGTAAACTGTGGTCTTTGCCATGCAAAAGTGTGTTTTATAAATTCCTCATCCAAGTGCTTTCTTTGATGTACAGATGACATCACATCTTTAGAATTATGTTTAATTTTGGCTAATTGTTCAAGTCTTTATAATTGATCTTGTTTGTAATCCATTTTTTTCTTATTGCTGTTAGTTTCTAAATTATCAAATATAATTTCGTTGGAGACCTTCAATGACGGTAGTGCCTCAATCTCACCTATGTCGTTAGCCCCTCTGGTAATTCTAGCTGTATGTAATTCTAGTTAGCTTACACATTTGACAGTCTTTACTCTCAATTAGTTAAATCTTTAAATTTTAATGTGTGCATTTAACAATATATTGTAAACTAGCGGATAATAATACAAATTAAAAGACATAAAACCGATAGAATTTCAATTGAGACATCAATGATAGCGCAAGTCTCCCCAAAATGCAAGGCCTTTCCAAATCCAAAACATTTCTTATCTTGGTCCCTGCATTATTGAGTCAAACGGAATCAAAATCTAATAAAAATATTCAAAATTGTATCATCCCATATCCCACAAAGCAAAAATGAGAAGCCAGTCGTTAACTTACCTTGCCGTTAGTGTCCGGCAGGCCAATTTGAACAGGCCCAGGCGGCATGGTGGTTCTTTCTTGTGTCTATCTAGTAAATACCTTGAAAGAAAACGGTTGTATGAATAAAAAAGATCAGAACTGCAATATAGAGCTATACAGTTGAAAGATATGATAGACAAATATCCAAATTCTTCGGGATTTAGATAGTTTCCACGTCGCGCCTTCGTTTACTGGCCTTCTTTTATGGAGGTATATTACTTCCGGGAACAAGCTACAAAGCATCATGGAACTTGGAGTTGTTTTGGAGGTTACTATAGAGATGCAGCGTCAACTGCAACGACACACGTACTTACATACATATACATACACAGTCTGTTGTAAACAGACGTATCGTTACGAATGACCAAACCTTTTCTTTCTTTTTCAAAATGAGTCAGTTCTTAGGACGACAAGATTGTATAGAAAGTCTTCGAAGAGATCTCATCGACCTGCAGGGAGCCGTTCTGGATGTCTTCTCCAGAACCGGACCCGTCCGCTGTCCCTCCTGGAAGTACCCGGACAAACTCTCCTGTAACCTCGATTTAGTCTCACTGCTGGACCGATACGATTTTATGGATGGGGATGATGAGTTCAATCAGCTTTCCCACATTGTCCTGTTGGAGTTGATGATAGACAGGTGAGGAATCACCATCAAATTAAGACATCATTTTACCCAACCATGATGGTCTTTACTTGTTAACCTCCTCCCCCCATTTGAAACAGACTGCTGATTCTTCTGCAAAGTTTCAACGTTTACACCGATCAACTTAGTGGTAGACACAGGAGAGAGGATGCTTGGGGGAAAGGTTGTGTGTCTGTTGGCCTTGTGGTCAGACACTATTGGAATAATTTAGTTCGTCTTGGTGACCTAAAGGTATGCTTACAACTTTCCTTCAATATGGAAAACAAACAAATAATGTCAAATGAAAGAATCCACATTTACCCAAATGCCCAATGTCCTCATTACCACGTTTTCTTTATTCTATCAGGGAACCTGCAAAAGCACCCAAAAGGAGACAAAAGCACAATTCAGCTGTGACGAGACAGCAAAACGATCATCAACGTCGTCCCCCACAAGCTCATGGGGTAATCTCAGTGCACGGTACTCATCTGTATTATCCTCATCAAGCATTTTTTTTTTGAATTATGTTCAGCAGGATCATGTGGGTTTTGAGCCAGACTAACCCAACCACAAATTCTCCTCTAGCTCCAGTGTTACTTCCACCGATGCTCCTCGTAATGTGAGTTGCCAGACAGAGGAGTCATCCCTTGTCCCCTGTGATGCCTGTGCTCAGGTGCAGTCTGTTCTGAGACAGACAGGCGACACTTTGGTAGAACTGTGTCAGAGTGAGGGGCTCCCCTCTTCTCTGCAACACTTCCTAGTGGCTGTGGAAGATAATCTAGAGCTGGGCCATCTGACTGCAAGTGATGTTAGCCAGTGGGCCAAAGAGCAGCACAAAGATACAAGCCGGCTGGGGAAACACCTTCAAGAGGTACGGGCGACAGTCCAGCCTCTGAGAGATAGACTAACCAAGGCAGAAGCACGGTGTCAGAGATTCACGTCTCAGCTAGAGAGAGCACAAGAGAAGCTGAAGCAGGAATTTGCTAAGCACCAAACCAGCATACTACAGATGGAGCATTCAATAAAGGATTCACAGCAATCCTCAAAAGAAATCGAGAGAGGGTTAAAAGAGGAACGAGAAAAACTCAAGAAAGGTACGGTGACCTTAAAAATGAATATGAGAGGGACTGTTGGACATTTTGATGTGTGCGCACACACACGTGTGTGCGTGTGTGTGTGTATAAAGTGTTTTTCTGTTGCAGAAATCTTGTCATTGGAGGACAACAATGCCAGAATGAAGGAAGAACTAGCTGTACAACTTAAAACATTAGATGCTCTTGGTGAGGAGATAAAGGATGGAGTTTACCATCTGTTCAACCTGCGTAACACTTACACTACAGAGATGTCTTTGAATTATGTCAGTTCATGCCCCTTAATCTATATAATTTAATATAAAGAGCTTGAAAATACATGAATCTCCTGGTGGGTGTAGGAACATTGTTTTCTGGCAAAATCTGATCATTTCTGTTTTGTTTTTTTTAGAGTGTGAGAAAAATGACCTTCAGGACAAAGTAAGTACCTTGGAGATAGCAGAAGAAGCCCATCTTAAGTTGGAGGAAAGGACACAACTATTGGAGCATCAAGTCTCTGAAACGCAACTCCTTCTTGACAAAGAAACCGCCAAGTACAGCAGTGCTTGTCGTCAACATGAGGTCGCCATCACAGCCCCTTTTCAGATTGTTTTGTTGTGTTCAGTGGCCTTGACAGTCAGATTCATGTGTAATTACCCAGTCTCTTTAGTGTCTTGATCCATGGAAGTATTGTGTTCATACTCTTTGTTTTCTTCTTTTTTTTGCCCAGTCAATGCAGGCAAAGCAGAAATCTTTGTTAGAGAGAGTGGATGCTCTCGACCAGGAGTGTGAAGATCTGCAGACACAGCTGGGGGAGAGTGAGGAGAGACAGACTGAGCTACAGGATCAATTAAAACAAGTGTCAGAGGAGAAGAAACAGCTGGTGGCTCAGTTCACCCAACAACAGGTATATCTGAGGGCTCCGGGAGTAATACATGTCTTGAGATGCTTAACGGCTCACTTTTTGATGCGGTGTTCCGACAGATCTTGCATTCAGAGCTTCAGCAGGAGAGGCAGAGACAAGATGCTCTCGTAGATGAGCTGAAAAACAGTGTAGCTCGGCACAGGGAAGAAGTGGAGAATCTGACCCAAAGGGAGCGACTGCTGGTTGCTTTTCCAGAGCTCACCCTACTCCCAGAGGCACAACCACAGAGTAAGGACTTTTTGGCAGTGCTGATCTTACCCAAATCTATACGAAACAAGTATTTACTCCAGCACTGTTTTTCTCACATAGTCTCTTTGAATAGTGCATCATTTTCTCACTTTTTACGAGCATAAAATATGGCTTTCCACCGGGCCAAACCTTTTTGACCATTACATTTGCATGTGTTAGTTTAACCTAATTTATATCACGCACATAGCTCAAGAGGTAGGGCGGTTGTCTAGTAATTGGAAAATTACTAGACAACCGCCCTACCTCTTGAGCTATGCTGCCCAATCATTTGAAAATAAATAGAAAACAAGAAGTTTGAAACAGGCTTTGTGGATTAACCTTACATATTTTCACATTTATTTCTACCAGGTACAGGGGATGTCCTGTTGGATATGGAGCAGCAGTTACAAGCAAACAACCTTCGAATCAGGGCCCTGCAGCAAGAGAACGTTAACCTGCACAGCACTCTCTCCAAGCTGAGGGAAAGAGCTCAGCATAATGCTGCTAAGGTATGGCTGATGATCACAGTGAGTTGAATTTAGATCTCAGTATGTTGTAAAAGTGATATATGTAGGATGTGCTTGCACCACTATTGTGAATGAATTGATCGATAATTGAGTCATATGTATTATAAAGCCTGTGTATGTAGACTTGGTCATGACCTGTCAGAGGCTGAGCAACTAAACTTCTTCAAGCTGATAAGCTAGGCATTTTATTTTCAGGGAACCTCCCCTGAACAAAAATGTAACCACAACCTGTCTAACAAGCTAGCTAGGGAAAATGAGGTCACACCAATACGGAAGAGTCCTCTGTAAGTCAACAGACATTCATTTGATACAAATATAACATTTCCATATGGAGATTCCACATATGCATTTTTCTAATTGAAATGTTTAAGCAATGCAATTGTATTTCAGCTATATTTATTTTCTTTTTCATAAACCAGAGGGAGTAGTAGTACAGAAGAGTGGAAATTTGGTATGCAGAGGAGGCAAGCAGATGGAGGAGAAAGTGGTGCAGGGTGTATTCGGCCAGAGGACCCTGTGCCTACTGCTGCCTCCGTTCCCTGGGTTGCCTTTCCCCCATCCTTTTTTGGTGGCCGAGGCAGGAGTGCTGCTAAAACCAATGGCAGAATACGGCATGCTAACGTTTCCCAGTCCAACGGTATGAGCCAAAGGAAGAAATTAATCTTGAAGCCATGGTCAAATTAGAAATCATGTTTAGATTTCCAAGTCAGACGAACACAACTATCTATGATGCTATTCTTTTGTTTTAGCAACACCTCATCAGCCTGTAGACACATTTACCTTATTAAGGCCCACATTATTATGCCAATTCATCATGCTTTCCTTGTACTGAATGTTTGTTTCATTTTATGGACTTTTCCCCCCACGCCATTAAGTTTTGTATTTCTGTTCATTCATCATGTCATTCTTACGTGTGCCTTTAAATGTGCAACTCCAGCTGAGATGGACTGCGCAGATTGTAGATAACCACTGTGGATGTGCTGTCTACACATACCCCAAATCTCTTGTCGTATACAGTAGGAATATCCCAAACTGCAATGTGTGATGAACTTAACATGAACGCAATCATATCGAGAGTAGATTAATCCCTCTTTTGTTTTCGGTTATTGGAAACGGACCATTAGATTGATACTGGGATGCAGGGAAGGTTTAACCACATTACGGTCACTCATGCTATGAATAGTTATCACTTGAGCCAGGTGAGTCACATGACTCTGACTGAGTGGTTGGCTAGCCCAACCTTTCTCTGCCATGCAAACAACACCCCCAAACTCGTGTCAGTTGTGTGCTTTTCAGATCAGGGCGGTGCCTGTAACAACATCAGCCCATTCATGCACTGCAGATTCTCTTCATCAAACTGACAGAAACCTGCTTTGCCAACATACAATCAAGATCAGGATCACATGGTTTGTTTGTACATTGTGCTTGTTCTTTGCTATTTTAAAAAAAGGAGCTTATTCCTTTTTTTGCTGCTTCTTGACACCAAATGCCACAAATAATACTCTTCGGTGGTAATGTAAGATGCTATGAGCAAGGTTGTGTAATCTGAATCCAACAAGGGGCTCTGGCTTGTAAATTGTATAAAGGCACCTAGGGACAAATGCATGTTTTTATTCCTGTGTGTACTTTTGTTTAGTAATGAATTGAAGTGATGCTAAATTCAGCATACGTAACATACTATCTGCCCACAGCTAACTAACTGGAACGGAGCAAACCTCCTCCAATATTAAAGGACTGCCCATCTGATTTATTCCTCCACTGGATCACAGTTTGTGAGCCAAGGTTAATCCTTAAATTGAGTCTAAGGATTTATGTCTGGAAGCGTCTCCAAGCATGTCTTAAGCCTCGCGCTTCCTTGCCTGGTGCACAAGGAAATGATCAATCCAGCTTGCTGGGAATGTTTAATATGTAATTTGGTCCTGGCTATCACATTGAAGACACATGGTTCAGAGTTGATATTAATAATATTACAACTGGATTATATTCAATGCCATCATAGCTCAAGGTGGAATAAGCTAAAGCGCATGTGCTGCATATGCATGTATGTAGTTTAGGTAAACAGCTGCAGTCACAGATACAGGATGTTATAAATAATCATGTGCTTACCCATTCAGCTTGTCCTGGTGTGGTTTGATCCATTTCTAGGAAGTTTCACTGGTTTGCACCAAGTTCTGCTTCAAAACATTTATTTTCAACCGACAACAAAGTCATGTGCAATTCATACAACAGAAAGATTGAAGTATCCATGTGCAGGTACAGCGTACAACACCATATAGAAGTAAGAAAAGAGTCGGTGAATCTAAATAACTGTGCTTCCTGGCAACTTAAAACAGAAAAGCAACAGACGGGAAGTCAGAGAAGAGAGATGCACCTCGGTGTCCAGACCCATCTTCAGCTCCCATGTCGAAAATGTTGTTGAGACGCAAAATGATGAACATGTATCATCGATATCAGTGTGCAAAGTGATACAAAAGTCCAGTGAATCCTCTTTGCATTCACATCCCCGCACTGCCTACATTCTGTTCCCAGCTTTCACAGCTGTTCAGTCTGTTCTCATTCACAGTAGGTATTTCATACAAACACTGGAACAAACACATGGATGTTTTGTGCTCCACTAGCTGAAATCCATCATACAAACCACTAAAGCTTTGGACATCACTATGAATCCATTAAGGCCATTGGTTTTCGATGTTGTGTCGTACAAATACACACACAGTGGAATAAAAACATAGTGTAAAACTCGGGAGTCTTTTCTTTCCCTCCGAGTTAAAGAAACGTAAGCCACAGGACGTGACTGGTCACGTCTGAAATTAAAAAATTGGACTGGCTCGTGCACCGTATTCACTGTTTGCGGCTGTGGGACTGTCATCTTGACAAGTGGTGATGGTAATTCAGCATGGTCGGTGAGAGTAGGGGCAAATGTGCTTGTCTATAATCTGGGTCAAACTGCAGGGCCAGCAGCAATATATGCTGGATTACGAAGACTACAGAGGGATGAGACATAATCCACCCTGGCAAAACAACCCATCCTTGTCTGCTGTTGTCATATCCTGTGCATATATATATATATATATATGCATATATATGCATATAT
>OMLC01000132.1:0-10339 GCA_900302585.1 Regalecus glesne
CTGTATTCATGTATATACATATTGATTTGTTTGGATGATTATTAATTTTACAATTGTTATGAAGCCTGAACAGTCCAGTGCTTGGTTTGTTCAACCCTAAAGGTGACACAAATTGTGTCAGTGCTATCATATCACAGGGATCCTCCTTTCCAGGGTTTGTTACCGGTGGGTCACACATGATAAGATGCTCAGCACAGCTCACCGAGCCAGGGATCTTACATGGTACTGGATTTAGACCATTTGGGCTGGGAGAGATTCAGGTTTTTGAGAGATGACTGGATCCACAGCAACATGTGTCTGTGTTAGCATTTTCATTCCTTCATACCATAGCATCGACAGCTTTACCACAACTGAATATATCATCTTAGTCTACTGTCTCTTATTCTCTTTTATATCTGTACACTTCCATCTGTTCTCCTGTATTGTTCCCCATTTCATTTTATTCTTGTTTCTTATTTTAGGTGGTGTATTTCTTAGATATTATTCACAAAGGGTTCATATGAATAAAGTTGATCATTTCTTATTAATATAGGGGGCCATGGAAGGGCAGTGGTAGAGTGAATGCTTTGGGAAATGACAAGCCAGACATTTTTAAGATGGACTTCTCATTGATATTACATTAAAAAAAAACATCCTCAAATTACAGAGTGACAGTTTTATTGTCAGGCACTCTAGTGAGAAGCTCTTTTTAATGTGTCTCGATTAGTCCCCGTGTTGTGGGGGTGGACACAGACCTAGATGGAGCATAGGAGACTAATGCTGGATACCCTCCCTGACGTCCCGCGGTGTCAGGTACTCTGTTATTATCAATAATAATAAAATAGCTACCTTTCTAAAGATCCCACATGTTTCCATCCTCTCTGGTAATGAACCGGGATACATCTGTGTTTTAGAGACAATGTTTAAACAGCAAAGGAAGATTCATTGCCAACACATGACCCTGGCTGGGAGTTGAGTAATGGAGCATATGATATTATTGTTAACAGACAAATATGGTCGAACAAAATTCACAACTACTGATGAATCTGCCTCAATAAAAGTGGTTTTGTGATTCAGAAGGTAGGTCCAGAAGCGTCAGACTGGCCTGGGTTATGAAAGATAGGACTTGACTGACACCTTGTGGACATTCGGTCTCCACAACCCTCTTCGGTTATTACGGCGTTTTAACTTCTTATACTCCCATAAATAAGATAACTAGGGTAACAGTGATTGATTCAATATTTATCCTTCATGGCAGCTAATATTTTTTTAAAAATCAAGCTGAAAATCTTTCAACTTTGTCTCTTTATGCTTTTTTCAATAGACCACCCCTATGGTCGTCTTATTCATATTAATGATCATTAACCTCATTAATCATCATCTTGACATAATGACAGCAGGTGAGTACAAGTGAACCTGGCTGCCACGGAGGTTTCTATTTATAGATCGTGAGGCCCCCTACCGTCCTTTCCCGCATTACGTCACCGGAGCCTGAACACTTTCCGCTGCGAGGCCGTGAACGCGTCCACGGGCACACGCAGAGCCTGCACTGGGAGAAAAATGTGCATCGGTGTCTCGTCTTTAAGTGATCACCTCCGTGGGTTTACATTTGCAAGTAAATCGTAGAATAAAACAAAATTAGAAATAATTTAGCTGGAACTTCCTCTTCTTTTGCACACCACTCCGGCTTCTTTATCTTTGTTGCACAGTGCGACGCAACAACCCGTGCAGGGTCAGATACGGTAAGCTGTGTTGTTGACAGTACGTCATTTTGCCTTTCCAAATAGTGCGTCGACATTATATTATGCTAATGTCTCCGTGTCATATATCGATCACAATTCTACCGTTTGAAATAGATGTGGTTGTCGTCGCTGGTTCTCTCTGTTGCAGGCAAGAACCCAGTGTTTTAGCATAGCCTAGCCTAGCTTGCCAAAATTACAATCAGTTTATGAGCACACACACTTGGCGAGCTAACTCGCTACGCTCGTTACATGCTAATGTAATATAAGCCAACGTTTTCTTTTGAAACTAGTTTGGCCGTCTGCAGCATGGCTTCACTTTGTCGATTGCAGTGAACTTGCCGTTTTACTGAATCTTTCTAAATTTGTAATGACATCATTTCACCGTCTGCTATGGATTCTGTGAAATATATTTGCAAAAGTGATGCCCACTGTGATAGTGTGCTGTCTGACTCCATTTTATCTGTATGCATCTCTATCACCCAGTTATTTTAGGAAAAATAGCAGGGAATGTATTTCTACTCATCTCAGATGAGGAGCTTTGTCCATATAAATGTATTAACTCCTCTATTTTTGTTTTTGGCAATCTCATTATTTCTCCCCACAGACGATACTATGCTGGGCTGCTTTTCTAGAAGAGATTACTGTCCCCTGGTATGCCTATGGGCTCTACTCCTTTCTCCTGCCATACCCTATCAAATGAACCATCATGGTCCAAGTGATTTCAGGGACCAGCCTAAGCTTCTGTTGGTGTCCTTTGATGGCTTCCGCTGGGACTATGTTGACAGGGTCCCCACGCCTAACTTCCATGCCCTGATGGATGAGGGAGTACGGGTGGAGAAGGTGGAGAATACTTATATTACCAAAACGTTACCCAATCATTACAGCTTGGTGACGGGGCTGTATCCCGAGACACACGGTATTGTGGCCAATGAGATGTACGACCCACTTCTGAACCGATCCTTCTCCATAGAGACAAACAGCCTTTATGATTCACGATGGTGGGAACAGGCAGTTCCCCTCTGGGTGACCAATCAGAAAGCAGGAGGACGGAGTGGAGCAGCGATGTGGCCCGGTTCCGATGTAGAGATCCATGGGACATACCCGACTAAGTATCTCCCATACAACGCATCAGTCTCCTTCGAAGCCCGAGTAAAACAGATCATCGAGTGGTTCTGTGCACCTGAAGGGGAAGCGGTGGATTTTGGAGTTCTATACTGGGAGGAACCAGATGAGAGCGGCCACAACCTTGGACCTGAGAGTTCACTCATGGATGTAATAATTGTTGATATTGATGAGAAGCTTGGCTTCCTCAGAAATGAGCTGAAGAAGGCAGGGCTATATGAGAAAGTGAACCTAATAGTCACCAGCGACCATGGGATGACCCAGCTTTCGACTGATAAGATTATAGAGTTGGATCAGTACGTGAGCAGAGAACTTTACACCTTGGTAGATAAAAGTCCAGTGGTGGGAATACTTCCCAAGGAAGGTATCCTCTTTTACTATTTTTCATATTCATTGTCATCTGTTTATCAATGATTTCAGTAGCTTGTACTACTGGCATTAACTTGTATTACGGATATTATTGAGGCTCAGTGGTAGAGTATGAGCTTCTGGAACTGATGTGCCAGATGTCACAGGTTCGATCTCAGTGTGGGGTATCAGGAAGTACATCTGGCCTTAATCCCCCACCTGCTTTCTAAGTCTGTGTCCACCACCACAATGTTGAGACTAATCTTGACACATAACAGATCTCTCACAATAACTTGTATTACTGCCCCTGTTCAGAAATTACAATGAACTTTGACAGAGCTGAAACATTGTGGATGATTTGTTGTCTATAAACTGTGACAAAGTATACGGGTAACCTTTCCTATTTTGTCCTAATTTGATCAGGCCAATAAATTCAGTCATTTGAAATATGGAATTGAGGGCTGTTTGGTGGCAACAGACACAACCTTTTTAGTTTTGTCAGTTTACCAGGACTGAAGTTTATTGGTTCACTGATGATGGCTTTTAAATTTCCATCTGTAGCAGTTGGCAGTTAGCTTAATCTCTGGTGTGCCGAATATTTTATTGAGTGGAACTCATTATGAAATATCTGTCGCATAATCTCTCCCTATATAAGATTTGCTAACAGTAGACATCTATTTTGCAGGGAAGTTAGAGGAGGTTTACAGACTGTTAGTGGATGCAAACCCCAACATAATGGTGTACAAGAAAGAGGGAATTCCAGAGCATCTCCACTACAGACACAACGTCAGGATCATGCCCATTCTGATAGAGGCCCGGGAAGGCTGGACTGTTATGCAAAACAAGACCGGGCCCTTCATGTGTATGTATCAAAGCTATAATGTAATGAAAAAATATTGACATGCCATACATGTTGCAGGATGAACACAGGTTTTTACAAATACAGGGATTAGCCAACACAGAAGATTATCAACCACCCCTCCCTTAGTGATCACATTGCATGAGATTACTGCATAGTTTGAGTTCATATCAAGCCAAGATAGCTCATGGTCCTTTTTTTTTAAACAAACAGATTTTTATCAAGTGTTTTTGTAGCAATTGTGTAAGTGGAGGGATCTGCTCTCCTAGGGCTGGTTTCAAAACCAGTTGCTGTTGTTTCAAGTTAAAAAGCTGTTAAAGGTTAACAGAACTGTTTCTAGGTCCCCATGGCATGATAAGGACACATTCCAATAGATTTTTCCATAGCTGTTTGATTTGTAGATCAGTTAAGCTTAATGATTTTCAATATTCATCTCCCTGTTTTGATAACTGTAAATCATCAGATGCCCTCATCTGTTGAACACATAGCTGTATGAACATTAAACCCTCTACCACAAAAAAAGAGGTGAATCAGTTCAACTGGATCAGAAGTTTATTTGGAAACTTCTGAAGTCCCTCACCAGGTGACTTCTTCAGACTGAAGAAGTCACCTGGTGAGTGACGAAACGTTTCCAAATAAACTTCTGATCCAGTTGAACTGATTCAACTCTTTTTGTGATTTCCATACCTGTATTATTGAGCATGCATCAAGACATTAAACCCTCTAGTTTATTCAATGTCAGTGTAGTGGCAACACAGGAATAACTGCCATTGAACTAATGTGCACCCTTAGTGATTTTTCCTGTTTATGTTCTTGTGACTCCACAGTGGGAAACCATGGCTATGACAACACCTTACCTAGCATGCATCCTGTATTCGTGGCTCGTGGTCCAGCTTTTCGCCAAAACTATGTAAAGACCTCCATGCGCTCTGTAGACCTCTACCCCCTCATGTGCCACATCCTGTCTCTCCGGCCTCTGCCATCCAACGGCTCCCTCTCCAACGTCCAAGACCTACTCACTCCAGAGCCCTCTCCGCCAGCACCCAGTATCCCAGCCAGGGTCACTGGGAATTCCTATGCCTCCGCCGTGGGCTCACTGCTTGGCATGGTGATGGTGCTGGGCTTCCTGGTGGTGTTTGTCAGACAAGTGACTCTAAGACAGCTGCCCACACTGCCCCTCAGAAGCAGGGAGATGTCACAGCCCCTTCTGCAGGAGGACTTGCACCTTTAGGTGAGGAAAAGAAAAAACAGAATTATGAGCAAGACAAAAAAAGAAGAGGAGGTACGACTCCCCCAAGATGGTCTGGTCCATCCAGAGGCAACCCCTAAACCCTTTCACCTCCTTACTAAATTAACACCAGTATCGATCCTTGATATTATTTGGAGATGAAGGGAAGCTGTTGTGTCATTGCTTATTTCCCTACATGATTAATATCTTTAGAGCTGTATGTAGGGTGTTAGATGCTGGCTTGTTTGAGTTGAGGGGATAGGGGCAAAGTGTCTAGGATTTGTCTCTGGAATGGCTCTAACTGAGAAGGAACCTTAACACAGGCTTCCTAGTAGCTTTGCTTTGACTGTGGTTTTTGTTTACCTGATGTCACCTCACCATTATCATTGTTAAATCATCTGAGGAAGTTACAAGGAGAGAGGGTTTAATGTGCCATGCACTGCTGGTGAATGTGAACAGATGTGGCTGAAGTAACACCACAGCTTGACCATGACACCATACACAAAACAGATTTGGCCTTTCACATAAGAGGAACAAGCTAGCCCTTGTTGTGTTATTAGCATTGTCTGTTCAATCAGAGGTCTAAGGACCAATTCGGGAGCTGCACTGAATTCCCGGTCGATATAGAGAAGACAACTCGAGGACGAGCATGCAAAGTGCTGCTGTGTTAAGAAACGTTATTTGCTTGGCAGCTTAAAAAAAAAGAATGTTACAATTAAACAAATGAAAGTTCTCCATACCACTTAAGATGTGAATCTCACTCAAATGGGCCAACCTGCTGCTTAAACGTGTGTAGTTCATCCCATTGACCAATCACATTACTACCTTACTATTTAGTAGTTGATTACCATTTGCCTTTTAACTTCATAGAGATCTTCTCTAAAGTGTGTGTGTGTGTATGTGTGTGTGTGTGTGTGTGTGTGTATGTGTGTGAGTGAGAGAGAGTATTTATTGATTTTTTTAGATTGTGTGTTTGAGGACATGTTTCTGTACAAATTACCATTTCCTCTCGTCCAATTGTATGTGACCGTTGTAACCATGGCCATGTGTTAGTGAAATGTGAAGTGCAATTGCTATTGGTCAGTATTTTTGTCTTTGGGGCTATAAGGGTTTTTTGTGTCGTTTGGTATGAGAAGACTACTTAGGCATGACTTGTGAGAGCTGATCCCCTGATTTGCACTAAAGGAGAGAAAGGAAACAGAAAGAAGGGGCAGTAGTAGGTTGCTTTTTAGGTCATGTGACATTTGCACTCCTTGTTCATAGATGGTATAGGGAACAATATGAGGAATGAAATTATGATGGGTGCCTCTTGCCAAACAGCTTTTTAATTCACATAGTCACAGGAGTAAACCCAGAAGCCAGTTCTCTCGGTCTTACGCAGATATTTTTTAAAAGATCCAATCCAAATTATTTTCCCCTTAGACTTTTGGATGCATCAACTAATCCCCGTACCCCAAAAATGACAGACACCACTGTGATGTAGTTTTTACTAAATTTGAATTAATGAATTAGACTTTATATAAAATTTGCTAATTTTTTGGGAATCACCATGTTTACTAATTGAAAAGTGTTGTCTGGGACTTAATGTGTACTTCTGATCAGTTTGAAGCTTGTGCATTGACATTACAAATTAGATCAGGTTTGTTTCAGTTTATTTGGAGGATGGTACATATAAATATAACTTGTTTAAAAAAAAGTAATGTTAACACAAATCAATCCGTTCTCAAATAAAAGGAGCTTATGTGAGACTGAAGTGATGGCAGGTTTCATCTTTTTTTGTGCTTTGCAGATTTTCTCTCCTATATTTGCTCCTACCCTGCTACCTTTTGCCTTAATATTATTTATGGTCGGAAGAAATGCACCGCAGCAGCAAGAAGGCCTTACAGAGATCAACACAATGAGAATGCACTGGGCCAGCCGAACACATAAGCTTACTATGGGGCTGCATGAGACCCTACAACCAACCTAGTCACACAGATAAGACCATATAGTGTATTTTCAGCTTTCAGATACACATTTTGCAAAGGTTCCACCACATGCATACAATCTATGTCAACTAGTCTCACCGGGCTAGACATGACTGCACCAGTCAGTACGTCTGCATATCAAATCACATTAGATCACATCCATCCACCTTTAACTGCTAATCCAAAGTCAGGTTGTGGAGTCGTACTGGAGCCTATCCCAGGACTCATTGAGTAAAAGCCAGGTGAACCCCCTGCACCGATCCCCTGTATGTCATATACAATATATTTGAATATATCTGTTAATGAGATCTGATCATCTGCTTTGGTACTGTTAGAGATGGCCAAACGACAGGTATCTGTCTCAGTATAGGTCTGATGGGGTTATTGTAAAGGTCTGGCAGGCCAGCTATTAAGGTTCATTATAACCCCTGTTGAGTGTAAATCAAGGTCAGGTGTATCTTGGGATCTGCAAATATGCCGTTTGTGGATGCTTTCTTTTCCTGTGCCCACTAAATATACATGATGAGGAACAGCATGCTGCCTTTACAGAGAGGTCAGGGTGGTGAGGAGTTGCTGGGTGCAAATCTAACTTAACACAGTGCCTGAGAAAAGAGTCAGGCCAGCCCTGTGACAGATGACAGCAGTAATAAGGAAGGGACCAACTATAGACCTCTGCTATACTGTATAAATGCAATTTACAGCTGTTGTTGGCTTAGGCTGTAAATGCCTCCATATTTGCTCCATTACATAAGGCTGGTCACTTTTGTGTTTGCTCTGCTCACAAGGTGGTTTCAGAGGGTAGAGTTGCTCCAGTGACCTTCGCCCATGGGCCCTCAGCATCTACACAGACACCCACCTACCAGCCAGTGGGATCAAAGTTCTTTTATGAGTTACCACCTCCCTCTGCTCATGCGTGCAGTGATTCTGTACGTGTGTGTGTGTGTGTTAGATGACCGTGTGCCACCGCTTCAGAGCAGGTTGACCACTTCAGCACTTGACTACAGCCTCTTCTGGCTCTGGCACTTCTTGATCACCACGGACTAAAACAAAGCTAACAGTAAAATAAGAATGGAGCATGTGTCTGAGATAACGGAGATAGAGGATAGGGGATGTGTACACGTCAAGCCGGATGATGGACCCGGCAGCCCTGCAGAGCCCCAGCACGGGGTTCAAGGAGAGGCTCAGGAGTCCTCCGCTGAGACGGAGGTGGTGGTGGAGCGCTCCTCACCGGATTACATAGACACGAGAGATGGTGGCAAAGACGAGGACGAACACGGCCGAGACGAATCCTCCTCGTCGTCATCCAGCGACGATGAGGAGGATGGAAAGGGGAACGGAGAGGTCGAGCAGTCGCACACTGAGGTGGTTGCTGCCGCGGCGTGGGAGGGAGGAGTCCTGGAGACGGACGGCGTGGAAGCCGCGTCCAGACGCTCATCGACCTCATCCACGTCGTCTGCCGCCCCGGGGGACCCCTGCGACGACCCGCCGATTCGGCGTGGGGAAGAAAGCGCCGAGGACGGCGTGGTAGTGGAGTTCATTCACATGGAGAAGTCCCCCGAGCCGGAGGTTGAACTCAGCATCCAAACTCTGGAAAACGTGGTTCTGGATGAGAGCAGCGCGGCGCCCGCAGACCCCAATCAGCCCGACATCTCCCTCTTCGTCAAGGTAAGACACAAGCCCACAAAACGAACGAGTAGACACTCCTGATCCATGAACCCCTGGCGACATTTTCACCCGTCACAAATCTAATGACATGGACTCGTTTGTCTCCAACATCGACTTGGTCATGATCTCAAGTAGGCTATCATTTATCAGCGCGCACTTAATGGCGCGACACCGCTGTGAGGAGAAAGTCCGTATCCCTTATAGAATATGTATCCCTTGTATTAGACTTTGGCTATTCCATTTTCATTTCATGGGAAGTAATGGAGGAGAAGCCACACGATGAAAACTCCTGCAGCTCCTCTGCATCGTGTTGGATTAACAGAGCAAATCCCAGTGTCAACATATCAAGCTAAGTTGATCCCTTCTGTTGGAAGGCACAGTGAGCCATAACCATCAAGTGCATACATCATATTGTCATGATGTGCTCATCTATCGTCAGGTTGTGCTAAGCTGGGAGTCCCTATCCTCACAAATCTATTCAAATTAAGACTGACGTGAGCCTCATCTTATATCTGGGATACGGTCTCATAGACCGGTCTTCAAAGTTGCTAAATTTGGCATTGGCTGACTCAAGCAACATTATAGTGCAGTTATATCAAGTTTCCTCACTGCACTCTTGAGACCGTGTGCTTACATCTCTTAGATGACTGCCCAGAGAAACAGGGAACGGGCCAAAAGAAGAGGAAGGGGAAGGAGGAAAGAGCAGAAGTGTGGCACAGGATGTTGGTCTGGGATGCACATTGCCAAACACATGAGTAAAGCAACCCTTGAGACGGGGCAGCTGTGTTAAGTGTTGCCACCACACTGTGGTAGCATCTCGCTCTCAGTGTTAAAACACTGCTGTCAGCGCTGACCGAGGTCATGCATCTCACTTGACCGGCTTGATGTTATGGCCACCCCGGGCCCCTTTCCACTGTCTCAACAGCGTTGGTGCTCACAGATGGGAGATCAAATCAGTCTTCCTGGGTTCATCTGTGCTGGAATGAGTGCTGCTCCTGGTGATGAAACCTGCGTTTAACAACAACAGACACAACACAAGTACAGTGTGATTGACTGGAGAGGGAGCTGAAGTGTTCAGCACTTAGCTTGGCTAGTCGAGTTCACTGCAGTACACATTTCTGTCTTCACCACCCCCCTGCTTAGCTTTGGGGCGGCATAGCTCAGTGGGTAGAGCGGTCGTCTGGCAATCGGAAGGTTGCAGGTTCGATCCCCGGTCCTGCCGGAAGCATGTTGAGGTGTCCTTGAGAAAGACACTGAACCCCTAACTGCTCCCTGAGCACCATATGTTGACAGCTCACTGCTCCTATACAATAGGATGGGTTAAAATGCAGAGAAATCCAAATTCCCCCTTGTGGGACTGATAAGGGAATCTATTTTATTTATTATTTATTTATTCAACCAATGACTTGTTGGAATCTGTGGCAGTTAC
>OMLC01000135.1:2713-24942 GCA_900302585.1 Regalecus glesne
ATCTCCTCATATGACCCTCCTCAGCCGCTGATTCCAAACCATTTTGATTCAAGATGCTTGTTGTCACTTGTTGGGCAAAAGGCAGGGAAACACCCTGGACAGGTCACCACTCCATCTCAGGGCTTGAGTAGCTACATGCCTTGCTCAAGGACAATTCGGCACGCTTTGGGCAGGGGCCAGGGATCAAACTGGGGATTAGATCTTCTGATTAATTTATGACCACCTTACCTTCTGAACTTTGCTGCCTCCCACACTGCATATTTGTAATCATAACTGAAGAACAGCATCTAAACATCAGCCTCGTCCTATTTCTCATTGCTTAAAAGCTTTTTCCATCAATAAGAGCAAAGGATTCAATAACTGCAAAACTGGGGGGGGGGCAGTAGCTCAGCAGTAGAATGCACTTTTGGAACTGAAAAGCCAGAAGTTGAGGGTTCAAACCCACGCGGGGTGTCAGGAGGGGCATCTGGACTTCATACCCCGAGCTCCTTTAAAGTCTGTGGTCACCCCAGACAACATGAGGACCAACTATGACATGTAAAAACGGAGCTCTAATTCAATAGGTACAAAGGAAGACTGTGAGCCATTCAGTGCTAGAAAAGGGGATCCTACTTATAAACTATTAAGTATTCAAGTATACGTGTGATGTGATGGAGAAGGAACAAAGGAAGAAAGACATTTTGGAGTAGGATAGAGCTGAGGAGGCATGTGGGGGAAAATAACTAATTGCTAATGGGAGGCATGGGAGGAGTGAAAGCTGAGGTGACTAACAAACCATAGCAAAGCAGAATGTGAAGTGTATCCAGAGACAGTAAAGACAACTGCTGTATGCAGGTGTCTGATGCTATCGGACAGCTTTTTATCCTGCTGTGACTGATTCAAGTCAAACTGATGGTACTGACAACATGGGTATGACAAATGAGATGCCTGAGCTCGGTGGAAGGGTTTTGTAAACTTCTCTTGTTGTTTCCATTTCTAAGGTGAAGCTTGCGTCACGGTAAAAACACAAAAACAACAACTATGTAGACTGACTGACAGATACCAACAAGCAATATGGAAAATATTATCACAATTGCTACATTTACAATAACTGCTTTCAAATGCAGAAACTTCACATTTAAAAACCGAGTTTCCTCAGACTTATTACTCTGGTAATATCAAATCTAACATAACGGTAAATGGACTTATTATTATAGAGCTTTTCTAGTCTGGCAACCTCTCAAAGCCCTTTACAACACATGGCCCACTTTTATCAAGTCTGGGGAATTAAGGGTGGATGCTCTTTTCCTGAAGCCCTGTGGTAGGGATTGAACTTGCCATGCCCGATTTGAGAGGCGAGCGCTCTAGCACTGAGCCACCATGGCCTCAAACAAACCCAAACTAGTTTGGCCACACTCCTATAAATACCCCAGACCTCATTCTGTGAGAAGAAGGAATGGGTGGCTGTCATCAATGTAGAAAACAACATCTTGATAGGACAGGTCTCCTCTTTTGATGAGCAAGTCTAATCAACACAATTCATGTCCTTAATCTAGGGATACATTTACACAGTGTGCATATATTGGTGCATCCCACACATGGAGACCTTCAGACCAGGGATTGTGCACAGGGAATTTCCCATACCGTGCATGCCAGACCTACACAGGGTAAATCTGCACACACTAGTGCATTTTCTCACCAACGCTGGCATGTTTACACTCAGACCACCATGACTGATGTCAAAAAGATGTCATTGTTCCTCTGGGGGGTTGTGGTACCCCAATGGTAGAGTACGTGCTTCGGGAACTGACAAGCCAGAGGCAGTGGGTTTGATCCCAGTGTAGGGTGTCAGGAAGGGCATCCAGATTTGATCCCCTCGGCTCCTTCTAAGTCTGTGTCCACCCCCACAACGTGGGGAGTGAACATGACACGTAAAACAGACCTCTGTTCCGCAAACTGGCAAAGTTGATTTTGTACACAACCACCAAATCAAACCCTTCACACAGCCATCATCTCTGAGACCGTCAACCTGCGGTGCCCTTTCCAATGAGGTGACTTGGCAAACGCCATGTCTTGTACTTTGAGCCCTGTGAGCTTTAACGGGACGCATCGCTGCAGCAGCCCAGCCAAGCCAGGGAGCACCAAACAATTCAGGGTCTCATTCCAGCTCATTCTCTACCTTGATCTTATTTATGAGCCAGTGTCTGTTTGGGGGTGGTTCTATCTGAACAGACACTTTTATATCAACAGTTAATCAACGTATGCCCCAAGTCAATAATAAATACATTCTATAAAAGTGTTTTATTACCACACATCCAAGGACAGTGGAATTTGTTGTCTGCATTTAACCCATTCTATTGTGTGGGAGCCGTGAGTACAACCACAGCACGGCACTACAGGGAGCAGTTGGGGGTTCAGTGTCTTGCTCAAAGACACCTTAACATGGTTTCTGCAGGGGATCAAACCACCTATCTCCAATTACTAGATGACTGCCTGACCTCCTGAGCTATGCTGCCCCATGCCACCAACATTCCACTTAGCATGCCGTACAGGCATTATGTTACAACATGGAGATCCTCGGGCCGCCCCGGCGGTTTAGTGGGGTGTGTACCACACAAGACTGAGTGCTTACCGCAGTGGCCTGGATTCAAATCTGACCTGCGCCCTTTGCTGCATGTCATCTCCTCTATTCCCTGCCTCTCCGTTCTCTCTCTTTACTATCCTATCAAATAAAGGCGGAGCATGCCCCAGAAAAGCATGGAGAACATGGGGTACAGAACATAATGCATTGACCCATTTCATCTCTACCATCAAAGACAGGGATGTGTAGGATTTACGACTGTTTGACAAAATGACTTGATTTTAGCTTTACACATGACAATGTGGAAAAGTAGTAAAGTGGCTATAATAAGTTAATGCTCTAATTGGCGTGTTCTGGCCTAGCAGGGTCTTGTAAGCCTTTCCCTTTTGTTGCTGCTTTTCCCATTGTTACTGGAATATAATTGCCAGTAATTATAAAACTCTACAGATAATTTGCTTGATAAAGGAACTGCGTCTCAAAACATGGTCCCTTCCTTTTCTAAAAACACGTGTTACCCTCAATTACACGTCGGGCCTTTTTTTCCATTCATCTAAAAAGGCGAGGAATATGGTTTTTATTTCTGGCTGAGGATAGAAATGGATCAAATAAGAACACGTTTTGTTCACAAGCCTTGTGAGATTTCCATAAAAGACGATACTTATTCTAAATGGAGACGGTTGATGTTACACGCCCAAATTAAGCAGGTGTTGGGAATAGAGATGGTTTTCTTTTTTTTCCGTCTCACTGCCATTGCTTATAACCTGCACCATTATTTACCCTGGTTAGAAGAAGCAATTTGTCATCCCCAACAAATCCATCCACAAAATAATTGCCTTTCTTGCCATCATTTTCCTTCATTTATTGTTGTTTCCCTCTCACACAGCTGCAGCTCTACTAGAGAGTCACTAATTGCAACAGTTGGGACACATTACTCTGTACCCGCCCTCCAGCCAGGAATATTGACAATTATGTTTCCTGAAATGCCCAGAAGGGCCTGAGGCTGAAGCGTGATCCTTAGCAATGGGAC
Organism: Regalecus glesne; assembly: GCA_900302585.1. Classification (NCBI taxonomy): domain Eukaryota; kingdom Metazoa; phylum Chordata; class Actinopteri; order Lampriformes; family Regalecidae; genus Regalecus; species Regalecus glesne. Next base: position 6,301 of record OMLC01000135.1, read on the forward strand.
GCATACTTATCAATCTGCTTCGTAACCAGAGCGCCCAAATTCCCTGTCCTTCCAAAGGTTCTGCCACTGCAGTCATCCACAGCTGCACCAATGCCCTAAAATATAAGCCTCAACATCAGGACAGTCATGCATTGGTCTGCTATGGCACTCTTCAGCTACAGTCATACTACTGAATTCTCCAGATCACATTATTCTTGTTTGAATGGGGGAACATTGCTCTTTTCAGTTTGTTCTTTCTCTTTGATTGTTATGTTTGTTAAGAAAGTCAAATTCAACTTTTGTGCAAAAACACCAGTCTCAACTTTTTATGAACAAGGGCTGGATCTAGCATTAGAGGATGAGAGATAAAGAGTTCAGCTTCATCCATACCACCATATGAACAGAGGTGAATTGTAAACTGGTAAATGGGGATTGAACCCATTACGCCTGAGTTGGAGGCAAGGGTTCTCACAGAGAGTGTATTCTTATCAGTAGGCCATAATTTTGAAAAAAACAAAACAATCCAAAATCTGTAAATACCTGACAAAGATAACCGATATGTCCAGTGGCTGTTGCCGAGCTGTATTATAATAAAAATAATAATAATAATAATTATTATTATTTTATTAAGTTGTTAATGCTGCAGTAATTATTCAGTCTCAATATGGTTAAGCATCTCTGAAAATGTTAATGTATATACATGCAGCTATTTGGGTATGGTGCTGACTGTAAAGCTTTAAAGTTCAATGCTAGATTTGAGATATTTACCGAGAGTCACAAGCCTACCTCTTCTGCCTCCTCCATTTGAATAATTACACATATTAAGGCTGAAATGAAAAAAACAAACAAACCCTTGTGCGTTTGGCCACAGTAATGGCTCTGACACACTGTAGCTGACAAGGAACAAACCAATCTCATCTTCCATTCGCAGTGAGAAAATCGGTCGTCATGTCTGTTAGGACAAAATTAGACTGCTGGGCTTGTCATCCTCTTTTGGAAAGATGTAGCCTGTTGGAGAAATCAAAGCCTCCTTTGCAGTCATAATGAGCTGCAAGCTATGGATTTTAGAAGAAGAATTCTCCCTCTGGGTGTAGTCTCAACAACAAACAACTAATACGATTTCGGCATAGAATGCAGACTGATGGACTTAAAGAGATGTCCATTTAGACACAGTATTATTACTAATCAAGGGATTTTGAATTCACTGCACCCTGATTTGACTCCCGCGATGCCTCGACTGGAATCTACATTGCATTTCAACAGAGTAGAATATATAGATTAGTCACTCAGGCAGCTTTGAATGTTTTCAGTTGGCTGTGGGCTTCAGCCAATCGAGCTGGTGTGCAGGCGTATCATCCTATCTGTCCTGTCACCGGCTGGCCTTCATGACTCATGTCCGCAGAGAGGCAAGGTGGCTGAGTGAGCCAGCTTGGTTTGTGTTCAACTCTTCAACGAGACTGAAGACCACCTTGTGCCAAAGTGATGTCAGTGACAACACATACAACATCAAAATGTGGGGAAGCATTAAGTGTTTCTTTTCAGCTTCAGGTGGAAGAACCGATGTGACAAAGTGGTACTCATTCACCCCAGAGTTGGTGCCTTGGTGCAATGGCATTTTTCATGTCAATGTCTTTCATATGGGCATTCACACTCAAGTAATTGGCATTGATGTTCCAGCCCTGCTCATTACTGACCATGCAGATGCAATAAGGAAGAAAAATCTCACACCAAACTATCAAACCAATTCTTTCTATTGCTGCCAATTTGTCCTCCCTTTCACAAGTTCACAGCTGTATCAGCCATGCGGGAGATCTTGTTCATTCAACTCTGCAGAGCATCATCATATCAATTTTATGGTTCAGCTCTCTGGGAGTGTGACATAGGACCATGTACATTCAATACTCTGAAAAGATCAGATACCAAATCTAAGTGCTACATTCCCGGATGCCGAACTCAGATTTCAAATCTGAAATATTAACACATTCTACTTAAATTTCCTATAAATATAAGGTAAACTGGAGTGCCTTCCCTCATCCCCTGACCCATATGAATGAGTAGCATTAGCTGCATCTTTACAACCACTTATGTACTTATTACATTTATGATATTTAGAAGGAAAGCCCCTTTATTTTGTTGTTGCAGGCTACAATGAAGCACATTAACTACATTTATCCCATCCTATTCTATAGGAGCAGGAAACAACGAGAACTCCACCCAGAAAGGACCTGGGATGGGATTTGAACCCAGGACCTTCTTGCTGAGAGGCAAAAGTGCTAGTTAGCAGTGTAAAGTGAATGTCATGAACACATCAGGGGAACATCTGGTGAAGCTTGCATTTTCTAAAGGGACCTGGAGGTAAACACAAATGTGTTTAAAGCATCTCGGCTGTGGGAGGAAACAAGTATTTGAATTTTGGCTGTTTGGACAAACAGTATAAATCAGTGAGTCCATGATGTATCAGAGAAAATTTGGTACTGGTAAGCTTTGATAAAATAAGTAATGTTCTGTGCTAGGAAGTGCATTTAGTAAATTATGACCACATGATGCATAGCAGTGTGTGCGCCCACAGCATTGAAATATTAACAGTGTCATTTGGATGCTTTTGCATGTCAAATTGAGCTCATGGCTTGATTCTTTGCATATTGTATTGAGTTTTAAGGCACACGAATTAAACGCTGATCATTCTCATTCAAAATCAATCTCCATGTAAAGCAGTGAAGACTGAGAATTTGTGTATTACAACAATATCTTCACTTATAAAGTCGGAATCTTCAGATGGAATTTTGTTTTGTCAATTGTACACCAATAAAAAGCAATTCAATTAATTTAATCCAAATTCAGTTATCTGGTGGCACAAGTTTGAGATGATAGTTGAAAAGATTGTCCCTGTGATGATCATTTATTTTTCTTCTTACCAGCATGTTGTCTTGTCTATGAAGATAATGAGGACCAGCTGAACAAAGAGCTCTCCTCAATCCATTTAGACTGTTGAGACTGTGGAGCATGCTTTCCACAGGAGCCTAAATGATCATCTCCCACCAGGGAACAGTGGGTGAATCACAAAGCCCTCCGAGTCATTTTAGTCATTCACCGGTCGAAAGCCCACAAAGCTCTTCCACCTGATTATCAGTAAAGTAAGAGAAACCAATCATGATTGGAAGTCCATAGACGGGCTTCAACCCAAGTAAGCTAAACTAAGAGCCAGAGGACCTCCTGAGTAGCATCACTGTCATGGAGTATATGACTTTATTTTTATCACAGGAACACAAACACACCTCCCATTCTAGCTTCCACCTTAGCAGCAGTAAATATTGGTGGTTGGCCAAACAAATTTGGTAGTGGAGCCAAATAACTCTCTGGGTGCAACAATATTTTCACTGTAATCATCGGTGTCAAGTGACATATTAAACCACTCTGGCAACAACAGTTATAACATCGCTTGATTTGGAAACAACCACAGGGGAGAAAATTAAACATCAATCCATCTCAATTGCCAGAATGAACAGTATTCGGTGCAATTCATGTGGTCTGTGGCAATACATATGTGTGTGTGTGTGTGCGCGCGTGTGTGTGTATGTTGTACACCTATAGAAACTCCAGTCATCTACTAGTACATATTCTTGTACATTTTGCAGCTTCTTACCATATATAATTACAGACATTGCAAAATGCAAAACTCTCAAAATAAAAGTTGTGATTTTATCAACAAATCATATTTGGTGCATTCATACCAGTCAATCTTGTTGGGTACGGTCTTTTATTCAATCAAGTCAGTGAAAACATGACATCAACTTTCTCTTTTCAGAACTTCCAGATAGAATGGTCTTTTTACATGAATACACAGCCAACAGTAAGGCTGGACTACTGTGAATGTGATGGCTTACACCACAGGGATGGAATTGAATGAGAGCTCATAGTGATTTTAATGAGAAAAAAGTTGGTTTTTAAGTCGGATTATTGGATTGGGTGTGATATTGACTAGGCTTTCTGTTCTGGGATGACACAATCAAGTGACTGCTACCAAAGTTACAAATCACGGTATTGGGGACATTATACTTCTCTAGAAGTAATTTAAGAAAATCTGGTGTCATCCATTTTACTGTGGCTCAACTCAAGAGGGTGTTTAATTTTTGCAAAATAATATACCAACAGAGTGACACTATATTCCAAGCACACGTGTGATCCATTACACATGTGAATATTATGCATCACCATGCATAACATCCTGGTCACCTCCCAAATGAGGTGTTCCAGGCACGTCCAGCTGGGTGGAGGCCATGGGCTAGACCAAGGACCAGGTGGAGGGATTATATCTCCACACTGGCCTGGGAACGCCTCATGATCTCCCAGTCAGAGCTGGCTGATGTAACAAGGGAAAGGAAAGCTTTGAGCTCGGGGCAGAAATCTGTTACCTCCATGAACTGGTCCCGGATAAGCGGTTGACAATGGATGGATGAATGACCATGCATAATATTTTTCTCTCCGAATCGATGTGTTTACAGGGAAGTGTGGACTCACTTGTGCATTTTTTGATGCCAGATCCCTTCTTCATTGCATGACGACTTAGTTTGCACTGGAAGTTATTCTCCCAGAATTCTGCAAACCAGATATTTCTCCTGTTGTTTTCCAGCGTTCGGCTGATGAAGTAGCGATCAAAACCTTAAACAAGTAAACGAGAAGGCACAGTTAATATTGAACTCCCAACAGACTTCCCTCTAACAAGCAATATGAGTGGATAGCCATCAGCAAAACATTGCTTTCTTCCCCTTCACATTGTATTATGACAAATGTAGTCCTAATATACTGAGCTTTAATTTATATGGTGACTTTGTTTTCGATGTGTTCAGCTCAATACTGCACACAGAAAAGGCATGGAAAGGAGTCTTTTAACCAGGCTTAACAAGTTAAGTTCACCATTGCCATTTAACATAACATTTCTAGTGTGCATATCTTTTATATTGGTGTAAAGAGGAAGTTTATATCCTTCCATATATCATATCAAAATACATCCACTCAGGGGCGGCATAGCTCCGTGGGTAGAGCGGTCGTCTGGCAATCGGAAGGTTGCAGGTTCGATCCCTGGTCCTGCATACAGCATGTCGAGGTGTCCTTGAGCAAGAGACTTAACCCCTAACTGCTCCTCGAGTGCCATATGTTGGTAGCTCACTGCTCCTATACAATAGCTTGGGTCAAAAATGCAGAGAAATCCAAATTTCCCCTTGCGGGACTGATAAGGGAATTCTTTCTTTCTGCCTACAGTCAAATAAATAAAGAATAATTGTCTACTTCTTCCAAATGTCAACTAGTAATTTCTTCAAGTCCAAACCTCAGATTTGACAACTTAAAGTACAGTAAGTGTCACATGTGATTCTGTCTTAAAGCCCTAAATAGCTTCATAACCACAAACGTAAGGCAAGGAGAACCTCACAGAAAGGTCAAAGGTCAGGAAAATGGACGTGTGATGAATACCTCGGATGGACTGTCTTTTGGGCAGGATGGTGACAGCACCCTCTGCCATCTCCTCCTGGTTCAGTATTGGGGAGATTTTAGAGCCCCAGCTGTCTGAGCCTACCCAGATGAAATGGCCCGTCTGGTTCGCCTTCTTCCCAGCTTGAAGGAGCCGTCTATGGGACGGAACGAGATTTCAAGTTCAGATTTGTTGTCATGTGTACTAGAAATCAATGAAATTCCTGTGCTTTGGCTCTCTCTGCCTTAACAAAAGGGACACAAGGACACCCTTGGCCCAGTGTTTGGTAACTCACCCATGAGAATGGGTGCCAGCTGTTTAGCAACCTGACTGCCTGTGGAAAGAAACTCTTACCAAGAAGGGTGCTGTGTGATTTGATGCTCCAGTAATGCTGTTGGATGGAGGGAGCGAGAACAGAACACAAGCAGGGAGTCTGGTGTCCTCAGTGATGGTTTGAGCTTTCCTTTTGCAACCAGTGGTGTAAATATTGTGAGTTTGTGGTAGTTCCATACCAATGGCGTTTGCTGCTGTCTTTACAGTCCTCTGCAGCAGTTTGCAGTCCTGAGCACTCAGGTTGCCAAACCACACTGATACATACAGCCTGTCAAGACACTCTCAGTGATGCTGTGATAAAAGTTCATGAGAGTTTTAGTACTCATAACAAAATTCTTGAGATGCCGGAGAAAATTCGGTCTCTGCTGTTCCTTCTTCCGGATGCTATTTGTGTTGCGTCACAACGTGAGGGTGACTATGATGTCTAAGAACCAATATGTCAGCTCCACATTATTCCATGATCTTTTGTCATCTTGAATTTCCTTGGTAACACACTTTTGCTGCCGAGTATATAAATTACTCAATGTTGCATTTGACTACTGCCACACGCCTTCTGCATGATAAGTGCAGTCAATTTGAATGGATTGCTAGGGGGAAGCTCTGCTGATAATATGAAATTACATTGTGCCTCTGCAAAATGCATGGGAAAAAAGAGGTCCATTACAATTAAAAGGCCTCGGTTATTAAGTTTACCTGTTACAAATGAAATAGATCTCATTCTGCCTGAAGAACATTGCCCTTGCTGCATTTGTAAGGACTTTATAAATGCCTACTAACGTAATGCGTTTAAAGTCACAGGAAAGAGGGACAAACTTGCTAATAATGCTGTTTGCACAGCCTCTGGAAATCCATGCAAACACACTGCAGTGCACCAACATCAAGCTGTAGTTATATTTCTTCACATAAGGAGGCTTTGCTCCAATTTGATTGTCCAATTTTGATCCTCATGCTGCCCTGAAGATACAACACGTAAACTCAAAGCCCCTTCAATTTCCTGCTGATTGCATCTTGCTTTCCGGATGTCAAAGTCAGATTGCAAAAAAAATATTTTCAACACTATCTCTTTAGAGACTGATAAACTTTATCTAAACTACATTAAAAAAAAGGTAGAAACCCTGCACTGGACTTACAACACCAAGTTTTAATACAATTGTCTGTGGGCAATACTGAGTCATGCAGATATGACCTCTTGTCTCTTCACTCGGTCTCATAATTTCTTCCAGCATGTTTTAGGATGACCTTTCTCTAACAAAGCAAACGGAACATAACTCATAGAAAATATCACAAAATGGTACAGGAGGAAAATGGCCTCCATGACTACAACACTGAAAATACTCCGTTTCTCATGTGCCTCATCTCACCAGCCAACACTTGGCTAAGCTGTGAGAGATCACTACACACAAAATAGAATCAATTCATGTGTATGAAACGGCAATATTTTCCCCAATCTCCCAACAACCTTTTGGCAGGGCAGCGTATTTGTTTATCATAGTAAGGTGATATTATTGTGGTGGAGGATCATGGCAAACAGCAAGGCTCCCTGATCATTTCTATGCAGGCAACTTTGAGCTCTTGTCAAGCCACAGACAACTCTCATTGACTGGGTTCAAGGGTAGAACAAGCGTGTGGGGCTAAAATCCCTCTGGCTTTCTGTAATTACCATATATCCACACTATTAACCGTTATCAGGCCTGGATTAAGTCAATGAGGACTGGGACTCCTGCCCTATTCATTATCAAGAGACCTCCCCAAACTGCCCACTTGCTTTCTGAATCCACCGGCCAAATGACTGTTTAATGGAAAAGCTCTCATTTATAAAGCTCAGGCATGTCTGCTGAGCATATATTTGTTTAGTCTTGATTAGCAGAGGCTATTGGGAATAAATACAATATATAGAGAGAGAATGCATTTATAAGGCCAAATTTGTAATCAGCATGAGACAAATAGTCATCCATCAGAGGAACACCACAACAGATTTCCGTCACTATTATGATATCTGCATACCAAACAAGATAAATAAGAAATAAATGTATCTTAGTGGTTCTTTAGTGTGCCTTTAGTGTAGAAAAAACGTTTTTTTTCCAAGTACATTATGTTCTAGGCCAAGTAGTTCAGGAGTAAAGCAAACACTTTGGGAACCAACAAGCCAGAGTCTGCAGGTTTGAACCCATCATGGGGGATCATGAAGGGCATCTGGCCTTGATCCCCCACACTTCCCTGGGATGAAGTCATGACCTCTCCACAGCATTTCCCTGTCTTTTGCCCAATGAGTACAGGAATAGGTACCCAGCATGACCCCGTGACCTGATTTTGGATAAGCAGTTGATGGTGATGGATGGGTATTATTTTCCTTTTAAAATCAAATTTCACTGAAGACTTACAACAACTTTTCAGCAATGTTTACACAGTGTAACGGTGTAAGGCGTCAAAACAACATGAAAATACAATAAATGGCAGGATTTCTTCATAAATTTTGAGTTTTGCCCAAATTTTACATTAAGGATTCAGTCAAATTTCTGTAATGTGAAATGTAATTATGAATGAATGATTGCCGTTCCGATCACTAAGCCATATGTAAGATAAGATAAGAGCAAATGTTGGTCACATCATTTTTATCTTATCAAGCATGTCAGGGCCTCTGCCTGTGAGCTATCTGAAAGAAGCAAACTTCCCATGGTTGAGGACAGACAAGATCAACAAGGGCTTAAACTACCTTAACAAACTCCGTTATAATCATCGTGACCTTGAACTGATATTTACATTAGAGGTAGTGACGACAGGGAAAAAATCAAAATACAATGATCACACACTTATTCAATGAAATTTGGAATGCAGGTATGTATGTATGCCACTACTATACACAGCTTTGTTATGGTTGAGTAGTCAACAAGTTATGTCCATTTATTCTACCATACAACCCATACACTGCACCATATGGCAGACTGCACAACCCCTCATACCTACATACAATATTATATACTCACATGATACTATCTTGTGTATCAGAGTATGCATTCCATAATCACCTACCATTCACCTCACAACTCAATACTATATTGTTATGTATCATATTATATACATTCCTATGTTACAACAATGTAAATAACAGCAACAGATCTCACCTGATGTCATCCTCATTAGCAAAGATGATGACTACTCGAGCGTTTGGATTCTCACTCAGCCTCCGGATGATCTTGTCAAACTCTCCGGGCCTTGGTTCCCGAGGTATCTTCACCGACTGGGAGATACACAGACCCCCTGGATAGTACACAAAGGAGAGTCGATAAAAACCTAAATCCAGCTTATACAGACAAACTGCCTTGTTGTCTTCAAGTACATCTATGAACACAACTCATTTTCCCTCAATATGGTTAGATGCCAACAGGATTTTGACACAGAGGTGAATTATTACATTGTTTGATGAGGCATTCTTTTTTAAGCCAACTCATTTAATTTCTTGTAGGAGAAGTTTTGCCACCCGTAAAAGCTTTGGATACTCATCTATACAACATTCAGCCTGACAGATGTTGACTTTAGAATCTCCTCTTATTTAACCTTGCCGATTTGTTCAAAATGGTCAAAGCTGGTCCGGGTGCATTTATCTACTACAATACACTTAATGCATTTCACCAATTTTCAATGGGATTTGAGTCCTGCCTTGGGGCCAGGTCAGCCAAAGACGCCCATGCTTTTGTTGGAAGTTATTGCAGTTTATATTATCATCCTATGTAAAACATGAATCAGCACGGAGATCTTAATGTGTTTGGCAAAATAACACAGCTTCTTCTCAAGTATATGCCTACATTCTGCTTCATTCATTGGTACCTTTATCCTTCAAGCTTCCTTGCCCCAGCCCCTCAAAAGCAGCACACTCTATATTAGAAGTTTTTTCAGATGTATGCCCAGATTTAGGTCAAAGCTTTCTGCACCACCACGGAAGAAGTTAATTTTCTCACTCATAAGAAAATGTGTTTTGCCTGATGCTGTTTCAAGCTTCTGCATGAATTTTTCAAAGCTCTGGCTACGTTATCATGCATTTATTTCAACAATGGCATCCAAGCCACACTTTCATATATCTCTGATTTTTAGAGGTGATGTGTGATGTCATCCTTCAGACTGCCTGACAGTTCTACCAGACTGATATCCTGCTCACTGTAGCTCAGTTCAGGCGGACCATCAGCTCTCGACAGACTATGAAGTAAAATGTTTATTTTCACTTTCTGAAAAATGAGTTTTGCTCTTCTCTTGCAAATGCCTAACTCCTTAGAAATGGAAAATAATTCCTGATATACAATGTGCTATATGTCTTTGCATTGCATTTCTCTCCCTGAACTCAGGAGACTGTTGACTTTATGGTTGAATGCCTGCTGAGATGTACTTTTACAGTGTTGACATAAACATAATTTTAAATCCAGTTGAAATCAGTCAGAATGGCTTCAAGTAAACTCCAGTCCTGAATTAGAGAATAATTAAGGCCATTCAAAATATGTGAATGCACCATCTGAACCCTGGGAGGAGTCAAAATGACCCGTTTGATTTTAGAAGGTTACATCATTACCAAGGCGTTCTTGTTTTCATGTCAACCTTGAACACCATGAGCCAAATACTGCATCAGGCTATGGTAACATTTTCTAATCTTCACGGTTGTTTTTTGAGACATTTTAGCATATTTTCTTTCTTAAAGACAAAAAGAGGTCCATTTTTATGTGTCACGATTAGTCCTCATGATGTGGGGGTGGACAAGGACTTAGATAGAGCTGGGGGGTGGGTGTGAGGTCAAATGCATCTTCTTAAAAATTCACTGAATCAAAATAGAGTAATTATTTTTTTCTCTTAACTGAACACTTATATTTATCTGCCTTCTGTCTGTCTATACTGTGTGTGCATGTGTATACGAGTAGAGAATAGAGATAGAGAGGATAGAGCGATAGATGGATGGAGACATAGCTCAGGAGGCATGGTAATTGGAAGATTGAGGGTTCATTCCCCAGTTCCTTCAGAAACTGTGTTGAAGGGTCCTTGACAAAGGCCCTTGACTGCTTGGGACTACAGATGAAAATTAGTTTGGTGGCTAAATCTGGCATATTTACATTTGACTCTAAGAGGTCATTAATATGGACTGTCCCTACAAAAGGAGTTATTTATCTAACTACTTACCTGCCTATGTATTTCTGGATGAATGGTTGATAGAAATACCCCTTCCTTTATTCACTTCTCATCTGGGTTGTGACGCACTGGCAAAGTCACAAAAACACTAATAATCTCTTTCATAGGGACAGTGCATATTAATGAACATCCATCCATCCATTGTTAAGCACTTATCTGAAGTCAGATAATGGAGGTATCAGTTCCAACAGGGGACCCAAATCTTCTCTTTTCCTGGCCACATCCACCAGCTATGACTGGAGGGTCCTGAGGCAATCCCAGGCCAGCGTGGATATATAATCCCTCCATCCTGTCTACCCTGTGGCCTCCTCCTGGTTGGACATGGCTGGAACACCTCACTAGGGTGGTGACCAGGTGACATACTTACTAGATGCTGACGTACCTCAACTGGCTCCTTTCTACGTAGGGGAGCAGAGAGGCTCTACTCTGAGTCCCTCATGATGACTAAACTTCTCACCCTATCTTGAAGCGAGATGCCAGCCAGCCTCCTGAGACAGCCCGCCTCACTGCCTGTATCCATGTTTTCATCCTCCTGGTCTCGACCCAACCCCACATGGCCATAGAGTAATTTTTATCTCTTGCTCCAAAGCAATTAGGGGTTCAATGTCTTATTCGAGCACACTTCTAAATGCTTTCTGAAAGAACCAAGGATCAAAGCACAGTCCTCCGATTACTAGACAACCATCTTACACCCTGAGCTATGCTGGCCCATTGAGCCCCAAATAAGTGTGAACAGAAATACCCCCAACCGCAGACACAGACACACTACTACGTCACACTAAGTGACTATGCTATTGAACACAACTCTGGAAGTCACAGAGAATGTCCACTGGTTACCAACTAGCCACGGCTTTTCTAACTCCTACTGCAACATTTGAGCAGCATCGTATTGTGGCCCTGCCAAATTGCCAGAGTATATGTGCATGCTAATGAACTCTCCTTTCACAACCCAATACAAAGCCCACCCGATGAGTAATCAATGCAGAAATAATACCCGGTGATTCAATGCATAGCAGCCGAGCTCACACTGTGGGTCATAAAACACAGCCAGCCTCCGTCTCAGGGACTAATGGGTCGGGAAAAAGGAAATGTGGTAAAGAGCAGGGGGCCTGTCAGTGGAGGAGCCGCACTTTTAGGATGGCTGCTTTACTCATGGGTGCTAAATGTCACGTCCGGTTAAGTCATCCTTGGGATTTCGTCCCTAACCTGCACTATGACACCGATTTTACAGTAATGTGTGGTTGATTTCGAAGTTTTTTATTTTTATTTTCTGAATCGGGTCTTGCTAATCCCCTAAGGCTGTTTCCCAGATAAGCTGTGTGTGGGCCTCCATTGATCATGCATGTCACAGCGAGTACATGACAGCTCTTGGCAGTATTCAGTGCTGCTTACTGGATTAGTGGTTTCTTCACTTGTGCTTTGCTCCACAGGGTTCTTTGTGTCTTGTTGGCCATGTCTCCTTGTGGAATGGCTCATTTTGCATTCAGGTGAGTTGTTGTCTTTCACCATTATAGACCTATCTTTCTCCTGAACACCTTTTATTCAATTCTCAAAGCCCACTTCGATCTCCCACAGAAATCTCGGATCTCTTTGGGATCTGGAGACATCCTTAGGAAGTGTTAGCAGAAGATGACAAATCGTTTTAAGGCACACTTCTTGAAACAACATTGAGGGCAGGGAGGAAAAAAGAGGATGATATATAGAACCACTTTATATTCTACCAGGTCTCAGTAGATTCAAACAATCTATACCTCTCCTGATTTCTGGGAGCTTCTGTGGGGACTGAAGCAGAAGTTAGTTCATCTATCTATCCCTCAATATCATTACACCTGCACAACCCAGACAGACTCGTGGGAAATGTGTTGCCTTAACTGCAGTGATTTCTGAAGCTCTCTGCTCTCTGAGATGTCATCAATCATTCTGTTGCATGTCCTTGGCTCACCAGTGGCCCACTCCCCTGTTCCCCTGACATATGCTATGCGAGGGCTGGGTGCTCTTCCCTTCTTTTTCTTCTCTCCCTGCCAGGAAGGAGCATGTCTTTCTCACACGAGAGAGCAGCAAGAGGGGGACCCAGGGTGCCCAGCCAAGCCTCTGAGAGTTGAGGCCCATTGAAGAGGGGATTCCAGTGGATTTGCAACCTTAACTCTGCTGGTTGTATGGTAGTGGAAGTACACAGACACATTTGTTTACCAGCACCATCTATCCACTAACCAGATACATACATACCACAGATATACACACAGCAGCAAGGGAGACCATACATTAACTGTGAGACAGGGGTCCTGTCTTTAGTGCTTTTTCGTGAATTCACCTATTCATACATTGAAACTAATAATCTCCTTCACAGGGAGAGAGCATATATATGAACATTTAGAATGTAATTATGCCAGATTTAGCCACCAGACTAATTTAATCTGTTGTTCCAAGCAGTTAAGGGTTCAGTGTCTTGCCCTAGGACACCTCTTTCTGCAGGACCGGGGATCAAACCCACAACCTTCCGATTGCCAGACAACCGCACTGAGTTATGCATCGACTTCCATGTCTAAAACATCCTGGATGAAACTGCTGGGTACACTGATATCATACCTGATATGCACGGTCTCCAAAGGTACAAAAATGAAACTCAGACTGTGAAAAGAAACAACAGACCCTCAGTCAACATCCCGACAACATTGCAGTGGCTGTTCTTTCTTGAGCCATGATACATTGCTGGTGTGATCGAGCAATTAACTAGTTAATTAAAGTCAACACCTCTAGTAGGAGAAATATCATTGGCCCATGAGCCACAACAAGCCTTGCTCCTTTTCCCCCTTGGCATTTTATCAAGCAGGCAGTTGACACCAACTTTGTGAATCAAACTAGAACAGATGTAATATATGATGTTGAGTAGGGAGAAAACTCTGAGCCATGATTGATAGATTTGCAGGAATAGAATCTAGCAGGATCCAGCTCACATAAAGCACTGGCTCAAACCGCAAATCTTAACAAGCATACAGCCCACTGAATCATCCATGAGCAAGACGCCGGTTCCCTACAGGCTTGGTAGCTCTGTTTTGTGGCTGACCCTGCACCATGGCTGCCCTAAAAGGACCCAGAAGAAGAGACAATTTCCTTACGAGTAATAACTGTCACAATTTTCACTTTTATTGCATGCACTTGTGCACATGCAAACATTCTGCATTTGATTTCCCTTCATAGACTGAGGAAAAACCCACAAGGCGAACAGGCTCTAGTAGGTTCTTTGGACCGTGCAAACCAATCCAAAGAACATTTTCATGTAGACTAGAGCAGTTTACATCAGTCTAACAGTCAATCCGACTCATTTTATGTCTTCTATTCATTTCAGGCAAGGTAATGAGTTCCTTCCAAGGAGTCTGTTTTATGATAAACTACAGCAGATTATGCTCCGCTATAGGACACATTTTAATTCAGGAGATCCACAACAGACCCTCCCCCACCTCTTGTCTACAGCCCTCTCTTCACGCCTCCCACCCGTTAAACCAGACCACCGACTCCCATCCACTGCCATCTCGCAAATGCGAGGAAATAGACAGAGACAAGTATTAAACTAATTAATACCAAATGTCTAGCTCACAGTCCTGAGGTGAAAACCATTTAACTGCTTTATTGCAGCTGTCTCCTGGGAAATGCAGTTATTTGTTTATTAATTGTAAAGCTGCAGTGTAGAGTATAATTGAAGGCTGTGGTCGGAGCTCAGCCCACTTGCAAGGAGTCTAAGGAGGCTGTCAGCTTAAGACAAGTAACAATAGGAAAGAGTCAAAAACGAGGCAGCAAGGAAATTGGTAGAGAATTCTAAGATCATATTTTAGCTTCTCGGGACAGGAAAACATTTTTGCACAGGCCATTCCTGACTGTATAGTGAGAGAGGTCGGTTTTACGTGTCTTGATTACCCCCCACATTTTACGTGAGGACACAGACTTAGATTGAGCTTGGGGAATAAGGCCATACTACCTTCCTGACGCCCCTCTAGTCATGTGTCTAAGGTGGTCAACCCTTCAAATCAATCCACTAAACAAGTGTTGCACTTTAAGATTTGCCAATTAGAAAAGAAACCTGGAGTATACAAGACCCGCTCACAACTCCATCAACCAGGTAGAGCCAAACACCTCAATATAATAACAAAACTGTCCCATGACCAAAAGACCCTTTATATTATAACCAACAGCTAAAAACAGCATTAACATGCAGCCCCATTCCTCCCCCATTCCCTTATTGCTGCATGGCTGTAAATGTCTGAGCCATGTTTTAAAACACACCTCTAAAAATACATTTCCCTGAAGAGACCACTAGCTTCCCCACACCAGTGTTTCTGTCAGTGCTAGCACCCTCTCTTCCAATAGAGCTGAACACCAGTACTCATCCCCAACCACTCTGCATCTTGTGGGAGAGACGAAGCTACTCGTGCACTGTGGCCTATTGGGGAGGAGCTTTCCTTCAAAACATGGACAGGTGGGTTTGAAAGGGTATTCATAGCTTATTTGTTAGGAGGCCCC
Organism: Regalecus glesne; assembly: GCA_900302585.1. NCBI lineage: Eukaryota > Metazoa > Chordata > Actinopteri > Lampriformes > Regalecidae > Regalecus > Regalecus glesne. The sequence continues at coordinate 21,761 of OMLC01000135.1, forward strand.
TAACAGAAAAAGCCCTATACATGCACCCATTATTAGTTTCTATACTTGATTTGATTAATTCATGTTCTCACCTTTACTTATTTCATTCCTTATTCTGTTATACCCACTTAATTGGTACATGTGTGTTGTTGACTGGGATTCTTTCAGCCAGCTTCTCTCGTTTCTATAGTATCTGCCAGATGACCAAAGCTTGCACCTAAAGGGTAAAGGCAGCTGCAGCACACCAACAATCACATCATTTAGCATCTCATCAAAATGCCATCTTCCCATCTCTTTTCTCCGTGCCTGGCGTCAGCAAATCATTTGCTTGGCTACAAGCAGATGAAATAATTAGGAAGTGTGTTTAAGCATTGCAGAGCGCTCTGCGTCTTTGTTTTGGACTGCAGCTTAGCTCCATCAATCTTTTGATATGCCAAAAATATACTGCCAGGCTGCTGGCCAATGTATCATGGCAGAAGTATCACATCACTGGAGACCAACTCTGTCTGAAAGCCCTCAGTTGGGGCTTTATGTAACATAAAGATAAATTCTGTAAAATGAGATCAAACAGATGGGGGAAAAAGATTTTTGAGTAGCGAAGGTTTTTTCTTACATGATTGTTTAGCATATTCCTTCAGAAAACGTGTCAAAGTGTCCTTGAGCAAGACACGTATCCCCTAACTGCTCAAGCTCTGAGATGGAATGGTGACCTGGCCAGGGTGTTTCCCCACCTTTCACCCAATGAGCACTGGGACGGGCTCCAGCATGACTCTACAACCTGACTACACATAAGTGGTTGATGATGGATGGATGGATGGATGTTTAGCACACCCCCTAATCTGCATTCCCATTGATTTATGAGGGGGCTGTGGTGGCTCAGCACCTACAAATCAGATATCACAGGTACAGAAACAGCATTTAGCTTTAATCTCCATGTTCAGGTAAATGTAAGGCCTACATTGCAAAGTGCTTAGAGTGGTCGCTTAAATAGAAAAGTGCCACATAAAATTGAGTCCATTTACCATTTGTAATGTTTAATGTCCCTGCTCCAACTCGAATTGGTCCACAAAATAAGCACCCCAAGAAAATTTAGTGTCTTAAAATGATCATTTTATTTCTCTAAAGTTGAGGTAGGTTACCCTTCACCTGGAAACCCTTATATTCAACATGCTAACAAGCACCCATCCAGCTAAGGACACCTTGAGCGAGACAACGTGTGTCATCGTACATTCATTCATGGCATATGAGACTGTGTGTGTGAGGAGGGGGTGACCTTTGTTGATCTATAATGGCAGAGCTCATTTCTATTTCCGTGCTCATATTACACATACTTAATGTCTGTATTCATTCATATTTCTATTCATATTACTTTCTGTATTTAATATTTTCCGGTTTTATGTCTAATCTGTTTTATTTAATCTTTTATTTATCTGTGTGAATGTGTTATGTATGATTGAGCATGACATAGTACCAAGTCAAATTCCTCATATGTGATCATACTTAGCTAATAAAAATAGCCTTCACGTGACCTGATTCAACTTATTGGGAGCTGCTGAGGCACCAGCAGATCCCAGGCTACGTTAAACCAACACATCATAAATATAAGGATAATCTATTTGCAAATAAGACTGAAAAAATGACTCAACCCTGCCAGTGTTGTTGGTGTGAGGACAACACTAACAACAAACCACAATGTTCTGGTCTAGTTTAAGAGTTGGTATTTCTATCGACTTGTTTTCTAATCTGCATGTCTGGTTCAGTTACCGGATGAGAAGAGAAGAGTGGCCTGCTTTTTCCTGATCTACCTGATCCTTTAGCTAGGGAGGACTTGAATGAAATCCTTTGTGTGTGGATATCATATCTTACTGTGAGTACATGGAAGATGTATTTTATGTCGACCTTGGACAACTTGCTGGGTATAATAGAATATCAGCAAACAGGCTGTTTATGATGGATTTACCCCTATTGGCAACTGCTGATCAACCCCAATGGCTATATTAAGTGGGGGGGTTCCAGCTGGAGACTTCTTTGTATGCGCGTGTGCAGGGGGCCGTGGTGGCTCAGAGGTAGAGCGTGTGCTTTGGGAACTGATTGGCCATGGGCTGTGGTATCAAAAACCCACTGTGGGGCTTCAGGGAGGGTATCCAGCATTAGTCCCCATGTCCAGCCCAGACCAATCATGAGAAATAAAACAGACCTCTCTATGTGTGTGTGTTGTTTGTATTACAAATAGTACTGAACAGGTCACAAATAAATTAATGCTGTCCTGTTTTCCTTAATCACTATGATCATCTCTGATGTTGAATAATATCAAGGATCTAGTTAAAACGTACTTTTAAAAAAACACTGTAGAACTTGCTTGTAGGTCATTCTCAGGGTAAATATGTTGACTTAGAAATATGAGGTTGATTTTTGTGCACTTCCCAAAACTGCACAATTGACAGTTAAAATTTTTACGACATTGCAAACCTACATTCATTTCAACCTGTTAGTTGGTTTACAGCTGTTGTACAAGGCATGATAAAATATCCAGCAACTTCTTTTGTGTGCATGAATGATATTCTTTAAATACCTTTACCCACCTACTGCAAAAAATAAATAATGGACAACCCCATTCATCCATCCATCCATTGTCAACAGCTTATCCAGTCAGGTTGTGGGGTAAACTGGAGCCTATCTTGATGCTCAGTAGGCATAAGAACCCCAAATGGGTCGCCAGTCCATCACAAGGGCAGAGCAGTTAAGGCAGCAGTATCTTGCTCAAGAACACTTCAACATGCTTCTCCGCAGCTGCCGGGATCAAACCTACAACCTTCTGATCACTAGATGATCAATCTACCCACTGAGCTATGCCGCTCCTAGTAGACGATGCATTCCTACAAAATCATCGACAGCTGACAAGAGGAAAATGTCAATAAAAGTGAGAATCCCTCTGGCATGAAACAGCTTGAATAAGATGTGCAAAACACACAGTCCTAAAGTAATGAACCAGACCCTGAGACATTTCACAATCTCAGAACAGAAATCAAATTACCCCAAAGGCAAACCGAATTCGACATGACACAATGTATGATAGTAAATTAATTCCTGAAAAAGTCACAAAAAGTTCACTTATGGCTGTCAGATTTTGCTGAAAGTCAGGTATGGTACTTGTTGAAGAGCAGGAGAAATGGCTTGTTGTGGGTGCTTGATAAGATACAAAG
>OMLC01000138.1:0-25754 GCA_900302585.1 Regalecus glesne
AATCATGAGCCCCACCACAAGGAATAGAGAGAGAGAGAGAGAGAGAGAGAGAGAGAGAGAGAGAGAGAGAGAGAGAGAGAGAGATGAGCAAGTTTCAGTGTTGAAAAATGAAAACCATCTGTGACCAGCAAGATAAAAAGCAACTTGAGTTTAGAACACTGTCAACATATGAACACTTGAGAATCAGGTCAGATCATTATACTAATGATGGAGCAGTATTACAATGTTCCAGGCCAAAACAGAAAGAGTGGAAAAACAGAGTCTGCACACTAGATGATGCCCCCATGAACATTTAATGTCATACTACCGAGTGACATTTCGTGCTTTTAAACTCTTCTTCAGGCTGCAGACGTCATCTGGTACCATTAAATGTTCATGCAAGCATCATCTAGTGTACGGATTCCATTTTTCCATTTTTGGCATGTTCTTATGCCCAGCACCTAGTATTCATCATGTGACTGTGCATGCTTTGGTAGACTTTTTGCAAAAGAAGAAAGAGCCCCTGGATGCATTTAGTATTTTCCCTATAGTCTCAACAGCAGCAGCTAGCAGAACAACATTTGTGTCCAAGATCATAAGCGTGCAGATGTTTATCATCTCTCATCTGGACAAAAAGGCTTTTACTGAGGGTTTGACCATGCTCGGAAGTAACATTCACAGCTATATTTGGGAAAATGTCAGGCTTTGAATTGACTAAAGAGCAACGGGATAGAGGCACCTGCAAGCGTAAGGCTTCTCTTTGTAATGATGTTTATCTGATGAATGTTTCATCAACTGCCAACCTGGCATACATACACTCTCCTAATGTCCCCTCTCACCCGAGGAGCCGTCAGGAGGTGTTTGAGCCATGGTAGCCAACCTGGATGTGAATAGATCATCAGGCTGAGAGAACATCCTTGTATGCTGAGTGCCATATCTAGGATTACAAGTTCTGGAGCAGCTATTTTACACTTGAACATTCATAATTCTTTCCCTCCTCCACTGACGGAGCCCCAGGAGGTTTCAAATCTCTCAGAGGTCCTCCCCCAGAATGCCAGATATGTAGAAATCTTAACCATGGGTCACTGGACAGACTGCATGCATGCAGGACCCACTGTGCCAAGGTGCCTTGGGCTGATCAACACCCAGCACCGATCCTCATTGGAGAGAGACACAGTGTTCTTTGTCTTTGTTGGTGTGGTTCCTCCCCTGCTCCCTTTCTCTCTGTTCACAACTCCTTATAGTCTGTCTTTCACTCACTCACACTGACATGTGCTGCAAAACATTCCCACTTTAACATTGACATGGTGCAGCACAGGAGATCTTAGTGAAAGGTTAAGTATGACTGGGAGGCCTGTGGGTGGCAGCGCATATGGAGGAAAAAGTGCCCTGACAGAGGCACATTGATGGCAGGCTTACAGTGGATCTGCGTGAAGCCTGCCCACGACCAATATGGATGCTTTGGTCAAATTGATGCCACCCACTCTGTCCTTACTGGCTGGACATGGCTAATGAGCAAAACCTGGCTAATGATCAGCGTACACAGTGAGCTGGCTAGTGTGATGTTCCAGGATCACGTTTTGACCCTAGCAACAAGTGTGCAGTGATCAACCATCTGTGGATGCAATTTGTTTGGCAAGATAGACAAATGCATTCTTTGCCAGAAAGTGTGGCTTAGGTTCAGCAGTATGTTGTTGTTTAGGCCAGTCATGTGATATTACTCACATGCTGAAGGACCTAAAGGGCCCATTTACACATGCATCCATCCATAGGGTTAGTGGCCGTGTAGGGAAGGGCATCCGATGTTGAATTTTACCAAATCAGTTTATAGATTGACAATCTATACCGGATCAATTGAGGCCATCCTACACGGTGCCAATGGAAACTATGAAACCTGCTGTGGCAAGCTCTGAAAAACAGGGAATGGACTGATAGAAGAAGAAGCTTTAGGACTTTATGAAAATATGCAGTTATAGAGAACAAATCTCCCTGAAATATCTGATTTGAGCTCAGGAAGGTCATGCAAAATAGAATTGTGTGTGTGTGTGTGTGTTTAAACTGAAGAATAACACATCAGTAAGCCAGCAGCCAAACTTGACATCACTCTTAATTCTCTCCCTGGTACTTAACATACTGGCTAACAGTTCAACCTTTCTCCATATCCCCTAAAAAGGAAGGATAACGTTGCACCCCCTGTATTAGCAGACTTTAGCTTGGTCTTTACTCCACTCATCTCTAAAACAAAACATTGTCACTGCGTGGATAAGAATTAAGCCTGGATAAGTACCACATAAAGTAGATGTGGATGATGCTGTGGATGAAAAAGTTCTGAAGGTCTGGGCTAAGCAGAATCACTCTCCTCCCTCTGGAGACCAGGTATTCAATTAGATGCCCACTGTAAATTAACGTGGGAATTATCTATAGCAAAAACAAACCATTTTTCAGGCCCTGCCCCAGCGTTTCTAAATGGTGTCATTGTTCATGCCGCTGTCGTAGAGGCAGTCAGATTGTTTCACCCACTGTAAGAATCCCGATTTAAACTAAAAACCTCGATCTCGGTGCTTTGATAAAAGCAGAGTAAAGCATCCGGTAGTATTAATAACTAGGCAGGTTGAGTTACTTTACCCCTTCTTCTCCTTCTTTTGGCTTGCTCTCGGTTTCTCAGGGGTTGCCACAGTGGAGTTTATAGTTTCCATCAGTACCCTGTGAGGGCACAGCACCAATAGCAGGTGTTGTTAACCCAGGCCTCAGCCGATCCAGTATGGTCTTGTCAATCCACTTACTGATTTGGCAAAACTTCACGATGGATTGTGTTCCCGACACGGCCATTGACCTTATGGATGAGGGCACAGGTAAAGCACAGGATGCCATCCCAGTATTCCTGGACTTGCACCCATGCCGGTCACTATTGCATTGCAATGCGTTGCATGCATTGGACTTCTAGATACCAAAGGGGGATGAGAACAGGAAAAATTTAAAAATCAAATTATGAAGGGTTAATTGGAAATAAAAAGTGTTTGGTGAAAAAGTGAATAAATGTGTTTAAAAGTTGACCGTTGACTGAGTTAACTGACTTAACTAAACTAAGACTGGACTGTAAACTAAGTCAAGGGTTATCAAACCAAAGGAAAGTGGTTAGGTTGTGTTAGGTTGTGTTACTTCGCTGATCATAAGTCCCAAGTGTTGGATAGAAAACTGTTTCCCCATCAGGATCTGTTTCCCCTAGCTAGAGTCTAAAGGTCTTCATTTACACGGGGATGCTTGGTTAACCTTAACCTCACCTCAACCTCACCTCAGCCTAACTTCAGCCTAACTGTAAGCTTACTTAGTCCAATGATAACCGCTAGCTAAGCTGTTTCCATGTGAACATGTTCATCTGTTTAAGGGGGGGAAACAGATCTTGATGGGGAAACACCTCAGTATACAACACCAGAGTTTGCTCCATCAAGTGCATTTCATTTTGGTTGTTCCACTATCCACTATATCTGCTACCAGTGATAGCTAGGGGGTGGACAAAAGCGCTATCCGCTTCCTGCTTTGCTTGCTTAATGGTTGACATCACATCCTTTTAGCGCTAAATCGAGCTGAGCAGACTGCAGAGTAAAAGTGAAGCTTATATGGAACCAATCAGAGCACCCATGGGGTAATTGTTCTATAGCCATCACACTGTGCAATCAACATTGACTTCACAGTGATAAGCTAAAGCTAAAGCTCAAAAGTGATCTACTTCCACTTTAACACTGGAAACCACAATATCATTTTATCCTCTCGCCAAGCTGGTGATGGCTTCTGTGAAACAAAGCAGAGTGTGAGGTGAGAGGGAGACATCTCCTATTCATACCTGTCCACATGCTGGGAAATTCGCTAGCCATAGACTTTGAGCTGAGAAAGAATGAAATATCTGGGTGGAACAAATCTATAGCAGGATGGGAGAATGCTCCAGTGGCATGGCAGTGATCCGAGGAAACAGGTAGACCAGATTCAGATTGGTGTCTCTGTGTCTCTGTGTCTCTGTGTGTGTGTGTGTGTGTGTGTGTTCACAGACTGAGACAGGGAGGCAAACTGAATGAGAAATTGAAAAAGGTTATATTTGTACGTACAGTGACAGCACAAAGGACAGACAGCTGTATGGTGCCGCTGTGATTTACCAGTGGACTGATGCACATTTTTGAGTGATGTGATATGAAATGTCCCTCAGTAATAAGCTGGGGGGCAATCCAACGGGTGGAAGAGGACTCCTGTAGTGAATGGAATGTTATTTGTGTGAGCCTCAGGCCATGTTGGCTCTCATGCTTACCTGGCACTGCCAAAAGAATACCAATGAGCAGAGAAGTCAGTTGCTAAATACATGGGATGGGGTCAAAAAAGCAACCAAGAGTTAGAATTAAGAGGCAGTAAACATGCCATAGATGTGCAGAGATTCCCAGGTGAGTTTGTATTTCAGAGCAGGATGTGGAACACGTGCAGTCTGTCTTACATTGTGTGCAATGGAGGGATCGAATGTTTTTATTTATGTATCTCTGAGGATGATGAGGCAAAGTTAGGTCACAAACGCTGTATAAATAGTAATGGAGGGGGGAAACTAACATAAAAAATAACACCATGTGCAAAGCATGCTGAGGCAATGGGGTACAACACATATTTTCAGACTGTGTAAAACTTTATACTGCTAGATGCGTAGGCAGCATGCTATAATATAATGTCATTTAGCTCCCACTGCCCCTAGTAGCCCTCAGGATGCATCCTCCTTTATGGACAGACTTCTGGAGGCAAGAAATGGCCACACAGATGTCTCTGCATAATTATAACCTCTCCTTGTCCATAAATGATGCTGTCAACTGAAATTAAAGCAGCAGCACGACCGGCATTTACTAAGACACCCCAATATGCAAATCTGATCATTTCCACTTCATAGTCCCCTCTCATTACCACACTACCTTCCCCTGTTAAACTAGGGGAGTTTATTCCTGGCCTGCAGAGACTGCAGCTCTTATTTGATGCTCCATTCCGAAGTTTCCCCACTGAGTGTGCCACCTCCCCCAGGGTGCACCCAATTATATAGTCAGAGCACCCTAGGCTTCTGCTAAGATGGTGCTTTCATATAACTTCATATCATGGCATCTCTAGCTTTCCTCCAACCATATTTCTGGGTGCAAACTGAGAGACGGAGGTTTTGTGATGTCTGAGGGACTTGATGCCCATCCCTCCATCAGAGATGTCTCTTACCCGACCGTTAAATGAAGGGCTATTTACTGTCTATGATCATGACTGCGAATTGTTCAATATATTGCTCAGTCTCTTAAGCTCGGCCTCGGATGATGGTGTTTCCGTCACTGTGTGACGGGTCATGATACACAGCAGCTCATACTGATGTAGAGATTACAGTACCAGGCTCCAGTTATTGTCTGAATATGGCTGATTTCTAATTTTATTAAACTCAGCCTTGCTCTAAACTCTTTTGACCATTTGAAAAGCTAGAAATCAAATGTATCAGAGCAGGAGTCGTGATGTGGTTCAGCAAAATGGTGTTTCACTATTTTTACCACCGTCTTGACTCGACTCACTGAGCCCTATTTCAACCGACCTGAGAGCAAGGGCACTAAGGAGGAGACTACATCCAGGTGGTGTCAGGTAGGTCAGCCCCAGGACCAAGTAAACCTCCCGTCATCTGCTCGGGGGTCATAACCTTTGTAGAAACCTGAAGAGAGCATGTTCATATTGAAATATGGATATAGAGCAGGGAATTAGATCAACACATGATCTGGGTTCTCAAACTATGCCACAGATGTTTTCTAAGTCGGATTAAAAGACTCCACATGGGCACAATCGTAGGAACTGGTTGATGTTCTGTCATCGAGCCGTTTGGAGGACTACAGATCAGCCTTTCACTTACTCGATGCTTCTGGCCCCTCCAATGTCGGACCTAAATGTGCTCATCAAAAGCTCAATCTGTGTGATTCATAGCATTTTTTAATATAAATGAATGCTTTCTAGTGTTATGGCAGTGTGAGATTTAAAATGTGCCGTTTTAATGCTTTACCAAATGTGGATAAAGGGCAAGTAACATGGAGATTCTAGACTCAATACATACATTAAGCTGAGCGTCTCAGCCCAGATATGTAAGATCTCATCACTTGCATATTTCTACTGAAAGGAGGGCATCTAGTGGGCAACCAGCAGAACTCCTCCCTCCTCACACAGGCTATACGTGTTTGAAGGCTGCTTGTCAAGATGTAAAACATGACCTTTAATCTCTTCTCTTTTTCAGGAGGTCTTGTTCAAAATGACAAATCCAGAAACCCTCCTTTCGGTTGCACGGCAATAAAGACAACAAGACCATGGAGGCGGTGAACACTCTGAACTCCACCTTAAACGCCACAGCTGCAGGTGTCCAGCTGGTCACACACAGCCTGTGGGAGGTGATCACCATCGCCACGGTTTCTGCCATAGTCAGCCTCATCACCATTGTGGGGAACGTTCTGGTGATGCTGTCTTTCAAAGTCAACAGCCAGCTGAAGACGGTGAACAATTACTACCTGCTCAGTCTGGCCGTGGCAGACCTCATCATTGGCGTCTTCTCCATGAATCTGTATACCTCTTACATACTGATGGGCTACTGGGCTCTAGGAAACCTTGCCTGTGACCTGTGGCTGGCCTTGGATTACGTGGCCAGCAATGCGTCAGTCATGAACCTTCTGGTGATCAGCTTCGACAGGTATTTCTCCATCACCAGGCCCCTGACCTACAGAGCCAAACGGACACCCAAACGGGCCGGGGTCATGATAGGTTTGGCTTGGCTGGTGTCTCTTGTGCTGTGGGCTCCACCTATTCTATGCTGGCAGTACTTTGTAGGGAAGAGAACCGTCCCCGAAAGGCAGTGCCAGATCCAGTTTTTTTCTGAGCCCGTGATAACCTTCGGGACAGCAATCGCTGCGTTTTACATCCCTGTGTCGATTATGACAATCCTATACCGTCGCATCTACAAGGAGACAGAGAAGCGGACCAAAGACCTGGCCGAGCTGCAGGGGATTCACTTCCCTTCAGACGCTCCGACCTCCCAGCCGCAGAAGACCATCATCAGATCCTGTTTCAGCTGTAAGCTAAAGTCGGCCTCGCACGAGCCAAACCAAGCCTCCTGGTCCTCCTCAAACAGGAGTAATGCCACCAAATCAGCAGCAGCGACGAATGACGAGTGGTCCAAAGCTGATCAGATGACCACCTTCAACAGTTACGCCTCCTCGGAGGACGAGGAGCGGCCCGTGTCTCCGGGGGTCTTCCAGCCGACCTACCGAAACCAGGCCTGCGAGGCCAGCAAATGTGCCACGGGCAGCGAGAACGAGCAGCTCAGCAGCTACGAGGATGAGAGCTTCTTCCACACGCCACCCAAAAGCAACTCGCAGAGGAGCAAGAAGTGTGTTTCCTACAAGTTTAAACCTGTGGCTAAAGACACTGACGCCCAGCAGCAGGATAAAAACGGGGAGACCAAAATGGCACCGTCAACATTCTCCTCTGCCGAGTCCGTGAGCATCCCCTGCACCTCTTCAACATCGAAGCCCATGGATGCCACACTGAAAAGCCAGATCACCAAAAGGAAGAGGATGGTGCTGATTAAGGAGAGGAAGGCAGCCCAAACGCTTAGCGCGATCTTACTAGCCTTCATCCTGACGTGGACTCCTTATAACATCATGGTGCTCATCTCCACCTTCTGCTCCAACTGCATCCCTCTCTCCCTCTGGCATCTGGGCTACTGGCTGTGCTACGTCAACAGCACAGTCAACCCCATGTGCTATGCCCTCTGCAACAAGACCTTTCAGAAGACCTTCCGCATGCTCCTCTTGTGCCAATGGAAGAAGAAACGGGTTGAGGAGAAACTCTACTGGTATGGGCAAAACCCTGTGGTCAGCGCAAAGATCACATGACCCTTTTACTTTCACATGGTGCAGAAGTGCACGATAGTAGCCAACAATCAGAGCCGTGTATTGGAGATTAGCTCGGATTTCCTTACTTGAATCGACCTATTCGGGTTACAACGGAAATCCAAACACGAAGGCCGCAAAGTATTATAAGTATGGTTTAATCCACAGGAATTCCATACACTCATTACAGTTAAACGGAATATGAAAGTGGGAGATGATTCTCATATTTGATCAATATAAGCATCATCAGTGTACGTCGGTTCAACATTATAACATCAATGTTTCTGCCCCATCACGTGATGCTCTTAGACATGAGACGTGATACAGTAACAGAGTATTTCAGACTGTACTTATTGTGTTTGTATCAAAGATGCATATTTTGGTATTGCTACTTTTCTGTTTTTTGTTAAAAGGGCTACATAAGCGTCGTCTCGTTGTCAGAGTCTGCTTGCTACATAAAGATTGTAACTCTGATAATAATAATCCAAGCCTTTTCACGTGTGCCATTCACATTTATTAGACACACAAGAAAACTTCACTTCACTCGACCTCATTCACAGCAAAAAAAATGAACACATTTTAGCCGTAGCTGAGCCCAACACGGCCGGAGACCAAAAACATGTCAGGTGAGAGATCGACTACATGCATAATATTCTGGACACTAACAGATCACTGCTTTCAGATAAGTCCGTTTCAACTATAATCTTATATTTTCCCATCATAATCTCACAGTAATTTCACCATCAATTTGGGAAAGTTTACATTCATGGTGAGTGAACGGGAATGGGTGTTTGGGCACTTGTTCTACTGTATGTTTAGTTCTCTTCATCCTCAGGATCTTTATTTTGTTTCTGTACGCATTGCAATGCAATATTTATGTTCCCTGGTTTGGCTGAATCAATGTCTCATCATACCCATGTGTATTTCTCACTTATCTGTATCCTACCGTAGCAAATGATGCTGTACGTTAGATGCTGGTGGTTGTTTGTGTCATCTTTTTTTTCGTTTACTTCAGACTCGGATGAGAATTGAATGGGAGTGAATCTGCAAAAAAGATATCTCGCACGTGTAATAAGCTATGATGTTGTGAAACCGTTTCTTTGTAACTGTGATGAAAACAGAAATCTGCACTTGTTGGGGAACGAGAGAGGAGATTCACCGTATATGTAGTAGTGATGTGATCTAGGGGGATAAAAAAGAACCACAAAAGACGCCACAGTACTGCATTTTTTTAATATTTCGGAAGTTTGTGATGAGTCAGAGGATCCTTGTTTTCTTTATGTATTTTGTGATTATGTCCACGCATTTCTGAATAAAATGTGCAGAGATGAGTGTTGAGCATGATCGCTGTAAACCTGACATCCGTCCTTTGTGCAAAATTGCAAGTTCCTCCTAACACTTATGCTGTCCTCATAGCTCATCCTTCCTGCACTCACCGGTGTGGATCAGCTTGACTGCCTCAGAGGGCCTCACCATCATCCAGGCATACTTGCACAGGTGCTCCTTGTTGCAGTCTTTCTGCCAGTAGATGACGTTCCTGCGGTTGAGGTTGGCACCGGCGCAGGCATCGTACCACCAGCCGCCTCCTGCCACCCCCTGGAACTCCAGTTTGGCACAGTTCTGGAAGTAGTTGTCATTGTCGCGGTCCTTGGTGGTAAACCTTTGGTTGTCATGCAGGTAATTCTCCGTGTCCTGAGTGAGGGCATCTACGGCTGTACCTTGGAACAGCCCAAGTCTCAGTCTGTATGCTGATCCCTCATCCTCCACCAAGAATGGGTCATATTCACCCGTCTTGGTGACGGCGTCTTTGTCCACCAGTTTCACACCTAGCTTGTAGTGTCCGGGGCCTGTGGTGAGCTGGTGGAGGTGTTCGTTCCCCAGCCAGTGGTCTCCAGTGAGGGACCCGAATCCTTGCTTAAACTCATCCCAGGTTCGATCGAAATCCACGCTACTATTGACGGTGATGTGCTGCACCACGGTCCAGCCCCCCTCCTGCATGGCACAGAAGGCCAAGATTGGGGAATCGCCTGGCTGGATCAGGTACACCCCATCTCTGGCCTTCCCAGCAGAAGTCATCAGCATTTCATAGCAGTCTCTGGGCAGCACTACTGAGCAAAAGAGAAGATACATAATAGCCGTGAAAGGATCAAAACTGAATCAGTCTCTCTTTTCTTAGAGAATCGGCGGACCTCACGGAGACGCCGACAGATGATCGTCCTGACATTGTTTGGCCCGTCAGCAGGGAGGTGTGATACCGCTGGCAGCGGCACTGCTAGCCCAGCGTCGAGATGTTCCCCAGATAAGACGGGTAAAACACTGACGTCAACACATTACGACTGCCTGACAAATCGTGTCACTGTGATTATGCAAATGCCCCCATGAGACCGCAGACTTATCATCAATGAGTCAGTGAGCAATCTGGTTCCACAACATGGAGTTTGACCAGAGGAGAATCCAGATCGACTTCCAGGCCCTTTACAAGTAAGAAATTCAACAGTAGTTTGAATCATTTGCATACTGCAGTCCTCCGGTGTAGCCTAATGTCATCAGCTAGAAGAGGAATAACACACTGAACCCTTTCTCCAGGTTATGATGAGAGAAATATCTTCTTTATACACCGAAGAAATGAAAAACATACCTTTCATTCCCAGGTTGAGGACCAACTGGTGCTCCTCCGGCAGCAGGAGATGGAGGTTCTCAGCTTGGAGATGTTCAGCATCCGCTTTAGTCAGACTTAGCAGCAATGAGAGCACTGCCACTTGCCAACATCTCAGATCCCCCATTGTGTTCCCTCCTTAGTCATCAAACCAGCACAGTCTAGTCAGAAATACAGGCTGCCTACAGCTCAGCTCATTGTAGTGAATAAACCTGATGAGCAACAAAATGCGAAATGGCTTCATACTCAAATTGTCAATGATTAACTTTAAAACGCTTGTTTACATGCTCACCTTCACCCAGGCCGACTGTATGTTGTAACACAAGATGATGAACAAATGCTGCAGTCTGCCCAAGTCCACAAAGGCATGTAGAGAAACCGCACAGAAGGAAAAGAGCGAGATGACAAACCTTCTACTGCCAAGTCCAGATTCAGTAGATTGAGGTGTAGTCGCTGACGTCTAGGTCCCTACAGCCAACTCGCAGCTGGACTTCAGCCTCAGGTTCAGGTCACACCTGGAGACGCCAAACCTCTACTTATCTCTATCAGCTGAGATATCAGACCCATATCTCCATTGTCTCTATTGAAAGAAGTTAAAGATGGCTTGAGTCACTGGTGACAGAGACCATATACAGGCCTGTGCAGAGAGGCCCCTCACTTTATACCTCTTGTCGTTTAAAGCAAGTGAAATGTTTAGTACAAGTGTGTGTGAGTACTGAGAGATTCTAAAACAGGTCTTTGTGACCCTTCTATCCATCGGGGGGAGGTGGGCATGTGCATTTTACGTTACAATAACACGAGAATGAAAGCCTCCACACACTTAGTTCAAGAAAATTCCACATTTATCAGCCAAGCTAAGGTCCTTCATCAGACCATCCATATGATGCTCTGGCAAAGGTCTCAGATGGGAAAGCTCAGCTAATAAATATGGACTCCACTTGGAGTAAGTGTACATAAACTTCCCCTTCTTTGCTCTTGTGCTAAGTTGCACATGTCTTGCATTTTTGCAAATCACAACAGTCCCTCTCATTAGATGAGATTACAGCCTTCGTTTTTCTCATCATGCTCATCACTTTGGTTGATTTGTTCAAGGAGAAAAAATATTTGGGAATGTAATTACCAGCTCTGTGTTTTTACCACGACAGATGCCGTAAATCCTTTTTAGGACACCCATAAAACTGTTTAAATAGTTGTTGAAAGACTACCGGGAACTACTTCACATATGCCTGCAGTTGTAGGGGCACCCCACCACCTGTAGGAGGCACTAACTGCAATGGTGGGGCATATTACCCCTACTGGCTCCCCACCCAGGAATATTGCCAATTGTCTTTCCGGAGCTCAGCTGAGCTGGAGGTATCAGTCTCCAAACTGTGAACCCCAATGTTGGTACACTCGTGTCAACAGTCCCTTTTTCTGAAGAACACCACTGCAGTCTGCCTCAGAAAAGATTCACACACACACAAATTACACATCTTCAGAACTTGAGGATTTTTATGTTACTTAAGTTACTAACAACCTAAAGGATTATTGTGCTGGCTCAGTACAATAAATACAGTTAATATCCTTTGCATCAGGTAAAAGGCACATTTTAAATCTTTTCTATGGAAACAATAGAGTCTGTCATGTAAGTCATCTAAGATGACTTCTGAACACTTCAGGATCCTGCTGAATGAAATGATCCCATCTTCCCGTTCTTCATCACCCTCAGGTAAACTGGAATAGACAACGTTCAATGTTCTGAGAAAAGGGACAGTGAACGGAAGAATGAGACATTTTGTATGCTAAAAGATCAAATAAACAGCAGCCTAATCGGAGCACTGTTCAGGCATTGAGCATTCACCTTTGCCAAGTCCCCTGCAATTCCTGGAACTGACTTCAAATGAGGTTTCTGGTGCCAAAACTCCAATAATTGCTGATTGAAGACTCTGAAATTCCTGACAAAGTGAAGAAAAAGTATTAACACAAGGAGTGTGTTCTGAAAAATGCACATCTCTTCAGCTTAGACTAGGCACAAGTGCTGCACACATCATTGTCATTACTATCTATGGTGATACTCACTTATCCAATGGCGGATTAGTTAATCCACTATGGCCACTTGCTCTGAACTCCTGCTGCCAGTTTATCAAAACTGAATTAATCCATTTTAAACCAACTATAATGTACCTGTGGGATCAAAAACGACAGAAACGTATACATTTGGGAATTCATCTGTTCCATACAGTTCTATATATAATGATGCATACATTCTCAAGCCTGGTTGCCCTTCCCGATATCCCCCCGATGGGTTTGAACCCACAGCATTTGGCTCATCGGTTCCAAAAGCGTGCACTCTACCACTGAGCTACCTCAGCCCCCAGTTCCATTATTTATCAAAGGTCCTTTTCATTAAAGGTCATACTCACTCTTCATATGGGTTGTTGAGGACTTTCTTCACCATTGGGAGTAGATCAACACAACAGCCGATGGATAAACTGGCAGAATCTTCATTAATACTGTAGTTAAAATGACATTAGGCTGATATTTACTCCACTTTCACTCTGCGGGACTCCAATTTGTGAAATACGCGGTTGACTTACCTTTTGGTTATTACTGGTAGAAAGTCAACAAACACACCATTGTCCTGGATTCTGAAGAGGAAAAGTCATATCACAAACATCCCAAAATTCCCCCACACAGACTAAATGTCAAATGAGCAAAAGTCAAGATTAAAACATTAGCCACTTACCTCAGGAAATATGTCAACAATTCGTCAACATTTCTTTCCCACAGAGTCAAGGCCACTTTCAATCTCAGGTTTCTTCCAAAGAGCACATCTGTCATTGTGCTATGATCCATGGAGAGCTGGAAGTCAGCGTTGGGTCAAGATATATTTACATGCACATTAGTGCTGCAATAAATCACCCTGACCCCACAGAGAGGAATAGATAGGGTCTGTCATGAGGGGACATTTCTTACCTCAGTGAGTGTACCATAGTCAGTGTGTTTAGAACTGGGTCCACCTTTCTTTTGGTTATTACTGACATTTGATGGGAAATCCCAAGGCTCCAAAGAAAATATCTCCTCCTGCATGTCCTGTGGACAGTTCATCTCGTTCTCCTTGTTGGCCACATCACAAGTCCTCCCACACACAGACTGTTTCTTCCGCACCACCATCAGATGGTAGGTCTTCCTCTTACATGATACCACGCGCTTTACTCTGACAGGATTGTTGCTGGATCGACCTCCTGGATATCTGGGTGAGTAAGAGAAGTAATGGGAAAGGTTGAGAAATTGCCAATAGTTTCATACTACCGAGAATACTTTTTGAAGTAATAATTTTCATGATGCAATCTGAACTAGTACCTCTTTTTGATTTCTTCTTTTTTATTGTAATCCACCTTCAATAGAAATAAACGGAAATTATGCAAATGCAGTAACTGTAGTAACATATTTAACAGGTCATAAGAAGGGTTACTAGCATACCGCAGCACTATATTTGTTTAAGACAAGATGTAAAATTACCACTTTTGTGATTCTCCCATCAGAGTAGCTTTCCTTGTACCGGAAGGCATACATGGGATTCTGATAATCATCTTCTTCACTGTTTGAGTCCATTGCAGAGCTAAAAAGTGAAAAAGAAGAGCCTTTGAAATGATCTAAAATGTGCTTTATAAAACATACTTGACTCATATCATAGGTAGATGTGTTTCATAATCATGAATAGGAAGATGTCCAAACAGTGTTCCGGGTCCACGTCAATAGAAACTTTTGTTTTGATTCAAATCAAGGGCCGGCAATTCAAATTAGGGCTGACATATTTCAAGAGGACAAATTCCACTGGCCTTGGCCATGTGGCAATAAAACCCTTTCACTTTCACATTCAAATCATTCCATCTCTATGCTTTGTGATTAATAGGATGCAGTGGTGAGTGGGAAGGGGAGGGACATCAGAGTGGGTGGGTGGGAGTTACTCGCTCACTACCTGTGTGAAGAGATAGCGTGAGAGCAAGGGGGTGGACTGGGTGGGCATTTTTATGTATATTGTCTAAAAAAACAAAAATATCAAACCTATTACTGATGGTGATTTCCTATACTTTCTGCATTATGCTTTAAGGTTAACTTTTTAAGATTAACTTTTTAATCTCCATCCAACTTAATAAAATTCACAGACACCTTGCAGAACCACAGATCATCAACCAACAACACAACACAACTGTCCTTGTAAAGTCTGGCTGTGAATTATGTGCAGTACGGTGCCCCAACACACATAACCCAAGAATTAACAAAGACACATTCATTCGATGAGGAGGTTGTAGCGCTCGGCCCAAATGACTCCTGTCATCCGGGCCTAGGCAGGGACCTGTCCCATTCGCCTTATACCCTCCCAGTCTTTCTAGTTGTCTCCCTTATCTTGGCTGTGCCCCCTGCTCTAGTTTCCCTTCCGTGCATGTGTGTGTTAATGTACGTGTCAGAATTGGGCATAATACTCAGACAGCATGACAAGACCTTGAGAGATTCAAGATGTCATTCTGGTTGTACACGTACATTCATGGGAAATTCTTTACTGAGCCATCCCAGACCCAGTTAGTGCTGTTGTGCAGTCACTCATGGACCTCCAGAACAATGTGGCGGCACTGAGCCTTCACCATAGCATCCAGTTCCACACCAGTGGGCTGTGAACCATTTGACCCCACTCTGAGTGATATTACCTTTGGGTGGCAGATGGACTGGATACATGGTTGTGGGAACTGATGGATAGCCTCCATTTTAGCTGTAGTTGGATGGGTTGATTATCAACTTGTGATGCTAATCCCAAGGCTCCAGAATACAACTGATTGGTTGCACTATGTGGCTTGTTTGCCTAAAGGTTACACCTGTGTGACTGCATGTTGGGCAAAGACCTAAATGGAGCTTCGAGGATTAAGGCCATATGCCCTTCCTGACACCCTGCGGGGGGTTCGAACCCAGAACATCTGACTCATCACCCTGTATTCTACCACCGAGTTACCACTGCCCCTTTTACTGTCCCTAAGATCATCCCTCGTCACAAATTACTCACGACACTCATGCACTATATATTGTTACCAAATAGAGCTAGCTGTAAGCATGTAATAGTACATGATGGGCCATAAATAGTGCTACACACACAAAACCCTGAACTTGGCCATCCACAGAAGTATAAACACCGATTAAAACATTGGCATCATGTTAAAACTGTACTTACAAATAATGTTTCTATAAGTGATTCTGACTGGAGATATATGTAGAAGTGTTGACGAGACTGTACCACAACAGGCTTTTCACAAAAGAGAACGTCAAATTAACACATGGCTTCCTGATTGAATACTACGGCAAGTTATGAGACCCAATTTTAAGTCAACCCAGAAAAAGCATTATGGCTACACAGCGTTATCTAGCGGGCTATGGACGCAATGGTACTATTAAAAATGGTTCGATTAAATTTCAAAAAACAAACTTTCTTATTAATTTACAAAGATAATTATTTTCATATCCAAATGTGCTCGGGAATTCACATTATCATAAATATTTAAATTAAAATGCACAATTTCAGTGACCAGTTACGTTTGAATATCCCAACGCCAATTACGACACGTCATCAAGTAGAGACAAACGTGTGTTGCCATTGTCAGCTAGCTGATGTTCCCTCGGATGCTGTGACACAAAATGGATGTTTTTGGAACAGAATATATAATGTGGGAGACAACCATGCAAGAGTATAAGCTCCAGAAAGTGTGGTAGGTAAGTATGACCCCGAATACATTAAATTTGGATTCATAGTGATAGGCAGGGATACTGAGCAGAAAGCAGTATGGACCCAGAATTGTCAGGGACGGACGATTTGACATGTAATCATCCCAAAGTAAAACTTAGAGGCTTATCATGTCAACATATCCAGTGGCACAACCCAGCACTTGACTCTGTTATCACAAAACTTTGCACACTACTTCACAGAAGACACATGACATGAACAATTGTCTAGATTTTGGGTCATTTTTTTCTGTGGAGCCTACTTCAGAAGACACGGTGTTGGAAAATGAACTGATCAAACTACTAGCAGACACCTGCCAGAAGCTTCAGCTCACATAAGTTGACCTTGCTTCACTTTTGATACTGGCTGCCAGTGTGACTGTCACCAAAAAATGAAGAAGAGCTGTAATCAATATGTTTTATATTATTGCCACTGGGTGATATTTGGGTTAAAAATTGAATTGGGATAATTGCTTGGAAACGTTTAAAATATTTTGAAGTTAGAAGATTAATTGTGGAGATGGGGTGGGAATAAATACTAAATGCACATTTCATCCTTTTTGGAGATGTAATATTCAATTTATGTTGTTCATAATCGTTTTTTATTGCGCTTGTATAAATTATTATTCATTATTTTTTCTAATTTAACAGAAATTTGTTTTATTCTTTCTTGTTTTTTTCTAATAATATATTAAATCAATGAGAGAAAGAAAGAAAAAGAACTCCACTACCCACAACTCCGTCGCATGTCGTCACAAAACGTAATCGGAACTATCTTCGAAACAGGCATCATTGTTTTGTAGTGAGTAATTTCATAAATTAGCCTCTCTTGACAATGTTATTATTAAAGGGTTCAATTTATTCAGGAATATTTTCACGTTTTCTTTACCACTTTACCTCTGGCATTCAATGACGCGTTCTAACGTCTTGTATTAGCATAACAGCAGCTAATGCGTTAAGAGGAAAAAAACTGTCAACATAAATGTGGAGTCAGAGACAGGCTCTTCTAAAACTCGTATCGGATCATCTAAAGGTTTTATTGTTTCATAATCCATCAAGTATAGGCATACAGAGAAAGGATTGGTCTACGTTACTGTGTCTGTTTATGTTGTGTGCTCCCACCTCATTTCTCTGTCGGGTCCGGTTCGAAATCGAAAGGTTCGTTTCTCTCCCTCTCAGTTGCTTGGGACGAGTATAAACCAACCCAAAAGCCCATTTCAATCTGTAATCAGGCCAGGCTATTCGTGTAGGAAAAGTAAGTGCAATGTGCACCCTCTAGCGTCTATCCAGCCTCTGTTAGTGCAATTTTTAAAAATCCCAACACCCCCGTGAAAACAGTGGCTGTATTGTCCAGATCAATGCTGCTTATCTGTCAGCTGTTTCTCTGAAAACAAGTAGGCGAGCCGTGGCCTGTAGATTTATGTTTTATTTGATAATACTTGCTTGCTTCTTTACAAAATAACTGGTTAAATGCATAGAACCAATTCAATTCGTAGCCTATGGCTCAATCACAAAGCAGTGACAAGCAAGATCGGCTGTTTTTCTTAACCCATCAATTTCCAGCCAAGTTTCACCGGCTGTCCTGTTTTTTTACTTGCTGTGCACACTGATTTAGAGTTCCTCAGGAGGCAGACAGTATATGTGCAACAGACATTGCATGTCGAGGTGAGTGCTGTCTTAGCATTGAAATTAGATGGGTTGTTGGCTGAATTTAGTATAAGGGGCAGAATCAAGCCATCACTTTTATTTATGAAGCCCATCGTCATGAATAAAAATTTGACCTCAGTAGACTTTATACTACCATAACATTCGTTGGTCCTTTGTATTGGAGGCCTGTGTGTGTCATGTGTTGTTTTATGGAAATGCATGTGACAAAAGCTGAAAATTGTTGCCTGTGATATTTCCTGTTTTTGTGTGAATATTCTGAACAACCACAGTTGCTTTCCCAGGGACCAGTTGGGAAGATGGCACCTCTTTATGCTGTCTATGCCATGGTCGCTCTAACACCCATGTTAGTGCTGGGTGTTCCTCCAATTTGGACCCAACCAGAGCAGGTGCACCTGTCCTATACAGGTAGATATTTCCGTTCTATTTTAATCTGTCTTAAACACTGGTGTTTTTAATCAAGCTAACTCTCCTTCTATTTAACCTGTGTAGGATCTGGGTTATATGGAGTGTAATTTAGCAAATATTGATCAGGAATTTATCGACATTTATCTGGAAATCTATTTGGTTTCGTTTGCTTGTTTTGCTAGTTGAAACTAACAGTATCCTGTATATTGCAGTAAATTATCAAGTGTGTACTAAAGTATTGTTATTAATATGATACAAACAGGTTGTCATCGGAAAAGGAACTGGAATTCCCTGCATGTTTGCGGGTTTAAATCAATGCATTGTAACATTCATTTAGACTGATCCTGACCACTGGTTTGCACGAAGGGAGTCATTCACATAACAATAATAATTATCTAAATTGTCTGTTGCAGTCCGCTAACAACTGAAACAAATGCCATATTGGAAACATAAAATAAAACATGTTATAACAGGAAGAAAACAAAAACTAGGACGTTCAGAATCGAGAGCAAGACATTGTAATAGCTAAATGCTTTTCTGCCAGTCAACATTTCTCAGGAAGACCTGAAGGTCTGTGACATCGCTTAGGGCCATACTCCTAAGTAGACTAAATGGATTCTCAATCCTTCCTTATAAATGTGACACATGGGGAAATTACATAATGATATCTGTCTGGAGAAAATAGGCACCTGGCGAATAGTCAACTCAACTCATCTGTTATGCATTATATTACAAAGTTCCATAAAATCAAACCTACAGCCATGCAACCTCTGTAGACTAACATTGGCAGTAGAATGGGTCATACTGAAGCGCTCAGTGACTTTCATCAGATCACTGTTGTAGAATGCCACCTTTCCAAGTCAGTTGGTCAAATTTCTGCCCTGCTACATCTGCCCCGGTCAATGGTAAGTCTGTTATTGTGAAGTGGAAACGGCTCAGCGACAACAGCTCAGCAGATCATAGAATTGGACCGCAAAGTGCTGAAATGTGTAGCACGTGAAAATCATCTGTTCTCAGTTCAACACTGGCTACGGAGTTCCTAACGGCCTCTGGAAGCAACATTAGCTGTTCGTTGGGAGCTTGATGAAATGGGTTTCCATGGCTGAGTAGCCGCACAAAGGGCTTAACCCGCCATGCGTAATGCCAAGCATCGGCTGGAGTGGTGTAAAGCACACCAGTATTGGACTCTGAAGTGGTGGAAATGCGTTCTCTGGAGTGATAAATAACGCTTCACTATCTGGCAGTCTAACGGATGAATCTGGGTTTGGCAGATCCTAGAAGAATGCTACCTGTCCAAATGCATCATGCCAACTGTAAAGTTTGGTGTAGGAGAAATAATGGCCTGGGTCTGTTTTTCATGATTTGGGCTTGGCCCCTTAGTTCCACTGAAGGGGCATATTAATATTACTGCATACAATGACATTCTAGAGAATTCATCTCTGTGGTAACAGCTTTGGTAAGACCCTTTCTTTTTCAGCATGGCAATAGCACCCCTGCACAATGCAAAATTGAAGAAGCTTTTTTCATTTGTCTTTGTACAGGCATACAATGAAATGTGTTCTCTGCATTCAACCCATCCTATTGTATAGGAGCAGTGAGCAGACACAGTCCTGGGAACCAACTCCAGTTCTTTTTCCTATTGCCTTGGTCAGGGGCACAGGCAGGATTGTTAACCCTAACATGCATGTCTGTTTCATGGTGGGAGGACCACCAAGGACCTTGAACGGGATTTGAACCCAGGACCTTCTTGCTGCGAGGCAACAAGGATAACCGCTGTGCCACCGTGTCACCTTAGAGTTGTCCCTAAAGACTCGAGCTCGGTGTGGCAGAACGTGACAGAAACTTGATCTCGATCACATCCAACACCTTTGAGATGGATCGGATCACCGACTGTGAGCCAGACCTTGTCCTAACATCAGTGTCTGACCTCACTAAGGCTCTTGTGGCTGAATGGGAGCAGATCCCTTCAACCATGTTCCAAAATCTTGTGGAAAGTCTTCCCAGAAGAGTGGAGGTTGTTTTATCAGTAAAGGGGGAACCAACTCTATTTTGATGCCCAGGGTTTTGGAATGAGATGTTCAACAAGAGCATATGGATGTGATTTTCGGGTGTCCACATTCTTTTGGGTATGTAGTGAGTCTTGCTACGGCCAAATTAAAACTGCTGCGATTAAGCAACATCAGCCTTTCTCCTAGTGTCTTTTGGCCAACGCGTTCACCAGTTGGTGAGCCGACAGTTATGTCTATTTATATAATCCAAAGTTCTGTCCATAACTCACAGCGTGATCTGCACTTAACTCTGAATAATTGGCCTTTTCTTTCCAGGAGTTTCAGGGTCAATGGAGGTCACCTGGACCACTTTTAATAAAACAGAGAGTACAGTAGAGTACAACTTGTGGGGAGGCCGGCTCTTCCATATGACCGCTAAAGGCAATGCCACTCTGTTTGTGGATTCGGGAAAAGAGAAGAGGAAGATGTTCATTCACAGAGTCACTCTCACAGGCCTCAAACCTGCCGCTTCTTATGGTGGGTTAACTTTTTTCTTTTGGGATTGATTTGAACGCTCGCCAAATGAACCTGTATAATGTATTTCTTTTCCTATGTGAATTTAGTGTACCACTGTGGCGGTGATGCTGGCTGGAGTGACATATTCTACCTCACTGCGCTGAATGATAGCACTAGTTTCAGTCCCAGGTTTGCTCTCTATGGAGACTTGGGCAATGAGAACCCTCAATCACTCAGTCGGCTGCAGAAGGAGACTCAGCTTGGCATGTATGATGTTATTCTACACATAGGTAAGGGACCACACTGAAAGAAGTATTCCACCATCTATTGTAGTGTAAAGGCAGTTAACAAATAATGAGAAAAGTAAATCTCCTGGAGTAATGAAGGCATGGGCTAGCTGATGGCTGTTGGGGGAGGTTATGGTTCTACGGTGATATAATGGTATTGAATTTGTGATATTTATGCATGCAAAAATTGCACACTAACAATCAATATGTTTTTGTGTTTCACAGGGGACTTTGCCTATGATATGGATGAGGTATTTACTTTTTCTTCCTTATATATATTTTTTAACAAATCAATAAACTTTAGTCAAATTGTTGCCCAGTGCTGAAGGCTAGATGGTATTAGAGGCATATTCTCTCTTTAAGGACTCATTAGCACTTGTTGGGGTATATATAGCAACATACTACTGTGACTATGGCTCAGTGATTAGCACTGTTACCTCACAGCAAGAAGGTCCTGGCTTTGAATCCCAGGCCATCCCATGTCCTTTCTGTGTGGAGTTTGCATGTTCTCCTTGTGTCTGTGTGGGTTTCCTCAAAAAGGCATGTCAGGGTTAATACTCCTGCCTGTGCCTCTGACCAAGGGAATAGGAAAAAGAACTGGAGTTGGTCCCCAGGCGCTGCAGCTGCCCACTGCTCCTAGGATGGGTTAAATGCAGAAGGAAAATTTCATTCTAACCTATAATGACAAGATAAAGTGGCTTTCTTTAAACATTTAACGACCCACTCGATAAAGTGCTTCAAGTGCATAAGTGCATAATAAAAACATCTGCTTTATTGGGCTTTTATCTAAACCTACCGCCCGGCCGGCAGTGCTAAGGAGGCGGACAGCTTCAGGACATTTGCTATTCTGAAATCTGGAGGCTCTGGTCTTAATACTTTAAAGTCTTTTGTGAGGAGGCAGGAAATTAAAGAGGTCACTAGCCGGGTGAAAGGGCTCCTTTGGAACTGTCAAGGCTCTTCTTCAAGATCTCCACACTCTACGTCTTTGCAGTCCCCTTCCCAAGACTCTGTATTATTTACTGTCGGCGCATATAAAGGCCTCCAACTGTGGTTAAGACTCGCATTTTAAGATTAGCTTTGCTGTGAAATGTCCCAAGCCTGTGGTGAAAGACTAGTATTAGGGTTATGTCACCCAAGTATAAAAACAGAGGGCTGTCGAGGCCGATAATACATTTTCTCTTCTAAATACATAATTGCTGACATTTTTGATATTCTAAGGACATGTTACAGGCTGTTCTCATCCTGAATGATAAATGTTGGCCGGTGTCATCCTCCCTGAAATACGAATTGAAATGACTGTTCTTTAACCATTCGTACTTTATTTCAAATATGGTGAAAAATGTACTGGGCAGGCGGATGAAAAAAATTAATCACTACTGCTCTTGCTGTGTTTTCAGCTGGAATGTCTCAGTCTATCCTGTGGTTTCACTGATATTATAAATAGAAAAACAGAAACATGAATTCTGTCTGAAAGGTCATTAATGATGGTGGCAGCTGATGCCAGTGGGAGAGCCATGGACCGCAACCTGTTTTCAAAAGCTCTATGGCCACCATTAGGGTATCTGAGAAAAGTCAGTTTGGTTTCTTTGCTGTATTTTATTTTACTTTTTGGTATGCACACAGGACATTCCTGAAGCCATCTGGAAAAGCGAATTGTTGGATTTTTAAAACAAATTTGGCTGAACATCAGTAACCAGAGAGAAATGACACATCGAGTCCCATTAGCGTTTTATTCGCGGCTTGTGCTATAGTGGTTGGCTTCTGTGACCGTGTTGTGTCTGCAGTGGGGAGTGGGGGCAAATGCTTTAAGTCTGCACAGGAAGCACGGCTTCCCCAAAACTTTTATTAAAAAAGTGTGCCAGTGACATGTTGAACATTGTGTCCGTATTACTCATCGTCCGTGGTATGAGTCAATATAGTGGCCTATAAAGGGAATACGAATATTCACACTATCTCACTGGACAATCGTGCTGACACAATCTGTTTTCGGTTGACTGTTTAGTCTGCATGAATTCGAGCATGGAAGCACAACCCATAGAACTCTATTGAGGCCGATCTTCAGGGGGATGTTATGGCAGATTCAAGTCCGCAGGATCGACATTTATTGCACAGTGACCATTTAAAAATGTCATTTGGGGTCCTGTCTGGATGCCCAGCTTCCACGGGAGTTAGTGAGAGTATCTTAAGTGCTTCAACAAGAGGAAAAAACTTATCTCATAATTTATTTTGGACAGTCGGCTTCCATAAGCATGTTTTTTATCTTGCCTGGATTAGACCATATACATCCATTTGGAAAATGATAACTTTTTTGTACAATTATATGTTGGGTTTTTCAAGACAGGAAAGAAAGTAGACTTAAACTTGTGAAATCCAAATTGAGAACTTTGTGATTTAGTCTAGCATGCAGATGAGTGTCATGTGTTTTATTTTGTTTTTTCCCCCGATTTGAAAAGACTACATCAGCAACCTACCAGTTAAATCCATTCATCCATCCGTTTTTATCCACTCAAATATCTGACTATAATATGTCAAACAGGTCAACATTTAAATTTGAGATCTTTGAGAACATTTCTCTATTTTTGCCCAAACTCAGAACACCTTAGAAGTCATCTTTCACCAGCATGTATTCATTCAAAATGGTTTATTACTAGGTTTTCTGAAGGTCCTGTGCTGACTAACGTGGTGCAAAATGAAAGTGCAGAATTTACACACAACCAGATCAGCAGCATTAAGCATGGAGCGAGACTGGATTATTTTATTTTTCCACTATTGGCTAACTAATATGTTTCTACTATGTCAGCAAGCATCAGTCACCACTTGTTTGGAGTGATGCACTAATGTTTCTATGATGCTTTTCCAGGATAACGCCAGGATTGGAGACGAGTTCATGAGGCAGATTCAGTCCATAGCTGCCTATGTGCCTTATATGACATGTCCAGGGAATCACGAATCTGCATAGTAGGTGCTGCTAAATTGAATTTTTCTGCCTATGGACCTTCCTGTTTCTTCCTCTTGGCTTTTTCTCTCTCTCTTCTATCTTCTATCTTTCCTCTCGTACATCTCGGCTTGTGCTTCGTACACATGTTGAGACACACAGGTTTGTCTCGACACGTTCCATTGGGTGCCTCATTGTTTGTTAAAGGTGACAGTGTTATGAGCAGTTCATAGGCTCTGAGTCGACATGGAGGAGATCTGGCTGTCCTCTGCACCCCATTAGCTCATGTTTTCCTTTGAGTTTACATTTTTTTGTCACATTCTGTTCAGGTCATGGATGCTCAGTGGCAAAACTACTATTAAAGGGTTTGGGGCAGAGACGCCAGTATAAGCTATATTTCATATCAGTGGTAGAGACTTGCCAGAAACTCCCCCCACTGATTGGGTATATCCACACTCAGCCGTTGTAACTGTGAAAAGAAGGGAGGTAAGCTCGGAAAAACAACCTTCCTGGTCAACCACAGTCTTTCCACTGTAGGGAACACTTTGGTCTGTCAAAAAGCAATCACTGTAGCATCAGTACAGATGGGAACTATTTCAGTCTCCAAGGGTTGGAGCAGCGTCAGGAACCACCAACATCAAAACAGGTCAACGTGCTCCAAAACAAACACTTAACCGACAGGGGATTATCTGCTCCTAGTCTGTTATGTGTCTCCCTATCTGGCTTGTACTCACTTCTGGTGGCCTGTCTGTCGGAGAGAGACAGAGCAACCATTGCAGAGAGATCTCCCTAAACGTGTAGGCATCCAAGGTGTTCACTCTCAGTGATGTATTTTCAGTGCATTTATTGGAGGGTTTACAGGGATGAGAAGAGGAAAAGGGAGGGAGATATGCAAGTGTGGGACAGGATCCAGTACCATACACTCAGAGCTAAGTGTCATTAGTCCCAACTAGTCAAGCCTTTAGTTCCTCCTTCAGCATGCCTTGTATTGATCACACAACACGATTAAAATGCCTCCTCCATAGAGTGTGTAATGATGTCCCGACACTGCTTTGAAGACACTTTGTCATTCTGTCCATCACATTTAACATCACACTTACTGAAGTCCTCCTCAGCGTTACCTCGCAGCTTTGATCCTGGGTATCAAGTGTATTGCATCCAAACTATCCAAATACTTGCACAGAGAAATCGGAAACCAGTTTATTGGCCGTATCGGTCCTCACACATGGAATTTTACTCCGGGTTTCATGGCACTCACAGTATACTTGACATTAACTGACAACACAACAATCTTTAGATCTGTGCCCGAAGATTGACTCAATACCGGCAAAGTAAGAGGTAATAAAGTGCAATGGTGCAGAGAATATAGCAGGGATATTGAAATAAATGTTAGCAGGTGACTTGCGTACATGCCTGTGGTAGATGGACGGAGAATACCAATACACATTCAATGAATAGCACAGTGTATGCAAAAGGGCCGCTTTTATTCAACAATATTAGTATCCAAGTTTTAACACACTCATGGGCTTCTAAACGGTTATATCTTGAGGATCAGGTGGTCACTGAGCCTAGATTGTTTATGTACTAGAGTGTGTGTGTGTGTGTGTGTGTGTGTGTGTGTGTGTGTGTGTGTGTGTGCCTGCGTGTGCATGGGAT
>OMLC01000140.1:0-23943 GCA_900302585.1 Regalecus glesne
AGAAACTTAATGGATGGGTATGTATCTGTGAATAGGGGTGCTCTCTGCACAAGCATGTTCAGTTAGTTGGGTCAGTGGGATGATAGGAGCAGTTTAATCTATTCAGATGCCATGAAGTAGATTGAGTTTGTGGGCTTTTTAAAAAGCTTTTGTTGAATTTCAGGAATCTAGGCAAGGAAAAAAATGACTGAATGGAAAGCTATTTGGATTTTAGCTCACAACCCCCCTTTTCCTTTTCCCTCTTGTTACAGAAATGACAGGAGAAGTGCACATTTGTAGCTTGCAGGTAGTGGTTGGGGTACAGATTGAAGCTATGATATATGACATGTGTTGCAAGCAGTCTCTGTGTATCTCCCAAGGACCTGTCACAGCTCCAGTACAAGCAGTTAAAGGCTCTGTTATATGCAGTTTAATCCTCCATTTAGGTCACAATTCATTGGCAAACATATGGTCTACACACACACACACTGGTTTACCAATGTGTTTTATAACAACACAGAACCATATTAGATTATTTTACAAGTAATTTAAATTAGAATTTAGCACAAACTGTGGGATTGCTCCTTTGATTTGCTTTTCTCTGCCTTCTGGCTATTTTTCCTTCCAGGATGTTTTGGGGCACACCTTAATATGTGCTTATATCTGCCATGACTGCAGAGTAGGAACAAACCTTTTTGATTTCACTTTGAGTTTGTACCAGATTAGATATCAATATAGCAGTATCACACTATTAATTCTTGTTAAGAGAATTCCCTTTAAGATAGCATATGTTCATTTGTATCGCATAAGTAATTGAAAATAATTGCTCCCTGTTGGATTCTAAATGGCATCGGGGTTTCCCTCAGGTTTCTACCCTCGCATCAGTTGATGATTAAGGTTGGATTATTCACTCAAGGTCATGTCATTGCTAGGAGCCTTGTCCAATATACTTTATTTCAAAGGATATATATGCATGCACACATACTAAATTGTAGTTTACACAGCGCAAACAAACAGAAAAATGCAATGGAACAGATATACAAATACAATGCAGTATGTCAAGTCAATTTTATTCGTACAGCCCATTATCACAAATTGACAATTTGCTTCTGTGGACTTTACATCAACACAATGTAAACTCCACGTATGCACATAGTGGATTCACGCACTTCTGCACACTGTTGCGGATGTAAACACACGGATATGCATGCACGCCCAAACTCATGTAAACACCACCCATATACATGCACAAAATATTCAAAACACATTTTTACTTCGGAAGTTAACATGATATCAAGTGTACAACCGAGGGATACTTAACAATAAAAACAGCAATTCATAATGGAACTTGATATTGAATTCAGAAAATCAAAAGTATCTGATCTGGTATTTGATATCGATTATGGCGTACTCTGTAAGTGCTCATTTAATATTTCCCTTGGCCAATGCTATTCGAATCTACACAATGGATTGTAGAAGGGTCAAAAGGTAGAGATTGTCTCTAGCGTCTCAATAGAGTAGTATTATTTTACCTTTAGAATACAGCTATATAAAAAGCTGTAATGCATTAATATACATTATAGTGATAGCTTGACCAGAAATGGGTCTCACTTCAAGTCGAGCTTGGCATTTTATTCCTCCTTTTAGTTATAGGGTAAGGGAATCTAGGCTCTTTTTGCTGTTGCAGTTATGATCAGAGGCATATCTCGTAAAATATAGTCTGAAGGTGTCTGTGTGCTTTGAGGACACAACCTGTATTTATGACATTCCACTAGGCTATATCCCTACATTTTGGCATTGTGACCTATGGGTTGGGGGGTTGTGCGCCTCAGATCACTCCCGTAGACTGAGGGGTAAATCTGGTGAGGGTACAGTAAAGAGAGAATGGCTTTCTCCAGACCCTGAGGCCCATGGGTGCTGAGTAAGCCTATGTAGCAGAAGATGCCTGTGAATTAATACTCCTTGACAGTAAATGTCAACAGAATTTAAATTGCACTGCCTGCTCTCCCTTATAAGCATGAGAATCTTCCTTAACTTATATTGGGTGCTATGATCACAGCCAAAGGACCCTGTGGGTGAACTCTTTTTGCACTTCAAGACGTCCCTAGGTTTGAAAGCACCAGCTCAGTGTTTTCTTGTTGCAAATCTAAAACCAGCAGCAAATTTGCTGGGCATACATGTGGCTAATTAGTGGAATTTAGCGATGATGATCGTTAGCGTTGTGGACAGATTTGCTGCGATCTCAAAACAGTGCCGTCCCTTCTCGTGGTCAATGGAGCATTTTGGTATTCATTAGAAGAAGACATGCAGATGGCACATGCTTGGCTGCCCTTGTTAGCGTTGGTGCTCGTAGCAGCAACAGCACAGTGGCATCAGTATTAAGCATATAACCTATGAAATGAGAATGGAAAAATAGTGATTTGTAAAAACCTGTGGTTGTTTTAAAATTGAGCTGACAGAAATGAAACATGATGAATCCTATTGCCATGTCCTTGACCTCTCTCAAACAAAGCAGGGGCTTTGATGAGTCTCCTGGAAAAAACAAGGCCTGTTCATCTGTCATGGAAATGTGGTGGAGAAATGACAGAATCATGCGACTAACCTCTGATAAATGCGCATTGAGTTTATCCTGTGTGCCTGACAGCCTGAGCAACTACAAGTATAGGCTTATAAAATGTACTGCCAGATTGAATTTATGGGATTTCTAATGGTAATGATGGTACATACAGAAACAGAAGCGTAAAATACCGTGCGTATTTCAGTGGAACTGAAGTGTTTCAAAAGAGCACTGCTGACAGGCTTGCTGTGTCAATGAAATGACCTCTCTAGCCCATGTCCTCAGGTGTTATTTCAATTGTTTGCTTTTACTCTTTTTCTTCACCTTGCCACATTTCATTTCTTTTAAAAGTGGTTGAAGTAGAAACATTGGATTTCATTGTTATTTATTATTGATAACTATGATATGCTTACTGCTTTCTTTATCAAGATACTGTACATTATCTTTTATCTGTCTGTCTGCCTGTTTTTACTTTTTGTCTAGCCTCGCTCTAGAAGTAGAGTGGGTTATCTAGTAATCGGAAGGTTCCTGGTTTGATCACTTGCTCCTCCAGAAAGTGTTCATGAGCAAGATTTAGGACCCCTAACTGTTCCTGATCAACAGATCGGTGCCTTGCATGTCAGAGTACGCCATCAGTGTGTGCATGTATGTTAATGGGTGAATCTGAGGCATACATTGTAAAGCTCTTTGAGTGGTTGATAGAGTAGAAAACCGCTGCATAAATGCAGTCCATTCACCATTCTAGCTGTTTGTCTGTCTGTCTGTCTGTCTGTCTTTCTGTCTGTCTGTCTGTCTGTCTGTCTGTCTGTCTATCTGTCTGTCTGTCTATCGATCGTTCGATCCATCCAGTCTCTTTAAATGGCCATGCTGTACAGTTCCCTACTTAGTCACAATTTCCTTACAAATTTCTGAAACCACTTTTCCACTGTCTAATCAGAGACAGAGAAGTAGTATCAGAATCAACAGGATGAAATCCCCATCAGCTGATCAGGCCCTAATAAGCTAATTGATCTTTTCCCACCAATGACTGCTCACTGCAGTCTCTAAACTCAAAGGGAAGGTTGATAAGTGGATGCAGTCCCCATTTTAGAGAGAACATGTGCCAAACGTTGTTTCTCTACTATGCTTTATAAGGTTTTAGAGTTTAATGAGCAGACTATCTCCATCGTTACTTTTATCTTTGTGCCTCCACATTGTATCCAAACATGCCTACCTAACTACGAACAGCTACTTTCTTCATATGCTGAGGAGACAGAGGGCAAATGTCTCCTTTCATTTATCTCTGTAATAGTATTGTGGTGCAGGAGAGCATAACATTTATTAAGCTATTTATAAATTGCATTTGGAATATATACACGTCAGATGGGATTCTATTTCAGTTGTTGTGCCATGTGTTCCCGCAACATCCTGAACTGCTTGACAACGAGGCTGCATTATAGCCTATAAACATCAAAATTTTAAAAGAGACTCTTGCAATGGTTGTTTCAGCAAATGGATGTGTGACACCCTTTGGTTTGAATTCCGAAATGTATTTGTTTATTGCTCTTTAAAGCTTGTCTCTGTAGGTATTCACATCTGTCTTTGAATTCCCATTCCTACAAAATCATGGCGCAAGAAATGTCAAGATGGATCTTGACTCCACCTCCCTCCTTACCCCCCTCTGAAACCACTTAGCCATGCTGAAGTGCTCTTTGTCCATAACTAGATATAAAGGCCCGTGTTTTGCTCCGTTTGGGGAAGTTACAGTGTCCAAAGCATTAAGTGTAAAGCTCACATCTCCTTGTATTTGTAATTTTCTGTGCAAATATGTGTTTTTGTTTGCAGAGGGGGGAAAGGTTCATTGGGCAACCAAGCATGAAGTGGAAAAAATATGATTCTGATGGAGCGTGAGTGGTCAGTTAGAAATGTGTGCTTTCCTTCCCATCTCGGATATCCTAAGGTTATTTCTTTTATTCTGTTGGCTTTTGTTTCCTCTGCGTTCAATCCCCAAACCCTCTATTAGTTCTTGTTATTTTAATTTCCTCATGAGTGGAAACATAAGGTATGGGGTGTAAACAGAAATATTGCGTGCTTTATTTTGCATCATCTTTGACATGGTCCTAAGTTAGACAGGGCAGTATCTGCTCATGCCTGGAGGACATAGAGGATATCCATACGTTAAAAAGTGTTACAAATTGAATGCCAAGAGCCAAACTTATCTATTATGGGAAGCAGCATCATGGCCACGAGGAGCTGACTGTTGGGGAGAAATCGGAGCGCAATTTTACCATTGTCCCATCAAAGAAAAACCAGAGACAAACATAAGCATAGACTAACATGAAACGATATTAATAACATGATACAATGACGTGATATGCTGCCTCTACTGATGGTGAAGTTAGTACGCAGTGGATCTAGCTAAAGATTCACATTTTCATGAATGTTCACGTTTAAAAACATTCAAAGTTGTATCACAAAAAGAGGTAAATCTGTTCAGCTGGATCAGAAGTTTATTTAGAAATGTTACGAAACGTTTCTCAATAAACTTCTGATCCAGCTGAACAGATTCACCTCTTTTTGTGATTTCCCTACCTGGATTATTGAGCATGCATCAAGACATTCAAAGTTGTAATTGCAAAGAAATGTTTTTGCTCAATGGAAAGTGCAACCGAAAATGAAGTATTCCCTTTAGGCCCAATGGCATAACAGTTTTATTCACAGTGGTTAGACTTGGTCAACTCTTAAACAGATACACACTTCCCATCTTGCTTGGGGTGTTTTTGCTTTAAGGTTTATGCGAAGGGAAGTGCAGCCAACTCTTGACACACAACTATGTTTTTGTTTGTTATCTTCCAAATGAGTCAGCCATTCATTTGGTCAGCAGACCTGAATCAGTGCTCAGTGTAAAACTGCAAATCCATATTGACAGATCCAGGTAAAACCAAAGCTGTGGTTCAAGATTATACTGTAACACTCACTCTTGCTCCCTCATGCCAGAGCTTGTTCAACATCAGGATCGTCTCTGATTAGAGTGAAGAAGCTCTGTATGGCTTTTAGTTTCTGCTCTGAGAGGACCTTGTGGCTCAGACAAGAGACACAAAGAGAGCAAACACGCTGTGACAATCGTGCCCTCCTTTTTATTCAGGAGCTTTCACTGTTGGCACGTTGGTTGGCCAGGTTAATGCCTCTATACAGCATGTCAGCAGAAGCATACTCTCCACTGGATGTGCACACTGGTATGACGGCTAGGCCGGAGCTGTTTAGGTGGAATATATCACTACAACAATAGAAGTAGTTCATGACGCTTTCTAATCATGATACCTGAGTTAGATGTACCATAAGAATTTGCACCAAAGTGCATGAGCAGATATTGTTGCGCTTATCTTTAAAGAAATAAATTGGGATTTAGAATAGAATAAAACAGCGGGCATTTACAAAGTTATACATCTCTGGTCAGCTTAGATTCCCATTCCCTGTCTTCATGCTGGACATGGTAAATTTGCATCACCACCACATGGATGCCTTGGATTCACCACTACATGAATGGCCTCGATGACCTCAAAATCTCTCATTTTCATGGCAAATATGTTAATCGTGGCGAGACAAACTTTGTTAATCTGCCTCTTTACATTTTGGTAAGCGGCATCATATTCTTCAGCCAACACGGGTAAGAAGATTAAAGCATTTCAAATAATGCATAATTTACTCCTTTCACGTCAGAATTTGTAAACTGTGTTTATAGGGAGCAATGACTGTTTTTAGACTCCAGTGCACTTGCCCATGTTGGACGAATGGTTCTGTTAAGGCCAGCAATTTTCAAGCTTACCAGACAAATGAATCCATTTAGCTATTTGGATGACTTTAAGGGGCAATGTTCCTTCTACTTCTTTCAAGTAGATTTTGTATGGCTTTGTGCCACACAGGCAAGACCATTTGTCTCGGCCCACTCTGCTTTTCATCTGACCATGCGACTGAAATGAATGGACATTTAGGCTACATATGGAACAGAACTGTTGTCAGAAAGGATTGTTGTTGATGTGCTTTGCTGAGTGTGAAATTGCATAAAATTTGTCCATGTTTGCTCTGTGCTTGGAACTTGAAAATCAAGGGATTTCAAGATATCCCACTATACCAATTTTGCATATCTGCAATGGGTATGATCAAAAGCTATTAAATAACAACAATCAGAATAGTTGAGCGGACAGCTCCGAGCAAGGCTGCTTGACTGTCCTTAGTGGTCAGTGAAAAAGCTTGACAGGGCGTTGGTCAACCCCAGCCTTGACTCCTTTATGGGAAGTGGTATGAGATGATGAACCTGGTTTAAATGGCCAACAAGCATAACGTACAGTTCTGCATCTTGCACAAATTACACTTTTTTGACATTGGGGGGCTCAGTCTGTCAAGACTCAATTCCTCATTATCGGCTTTGCTTTCAAGGGATGAAAGAATGCTCCTTATTATATCTTTAATAGGTATTTTCCTACTTTTTGCCTTAACTGTTATTTACTATATGCATTTAAAGTCTCCATAACGGGGACTGTTGTTGTGCCAGTGTCAAGAAATCTAGTTATTATCATTAATCAGTGATTCAGAGCCAATATTAAAACATCAAAGGTAGTCATTCTCCCCACTGCTTGTAGAAACCGAGACAGTTTAGAGGAGAATATCATGTTATTCCCCAACACTTGGCACTGTTCTCTATACAAAACAAGTTTCTCGAAGCAAGAAATTATTTTGAGCTGTATCAAGGCAATCTATAGAGGCCACACAATGGAATGAATCCCTGGTCTGAAGAGGGGATATTCTATTAGCCTTCAAATATGTCTACTACGGAGAGTCAAATTGCCATGCTGAGATAGACTTGTCGGCAGCCGGACCATAACGCGGACATCCGAGGCCTTCCGTGTTCTCAGCAACGTGTGAGGCGTAAACAGAGAAATATATGCTCGGGCACAGTCTCTCAGATCCTTCACTCTTGGGTTGCTTAACAGTTTAGGAGATGCTTTGAAAGTGAGATTCCTCCTCTCTTCAACTTATTGTCATTTTGTTTTCAGATCTATAGATTCTGCCTTTAATCTGTTTTGCAGAACTTAAATTGGCTGCATTGACATCTCGTCGCTTTAACACCGGGATTCCTTTTTTCTTGCCTGGTCGAATAGCCTTTCACGTAACTTAATATGCCATTTTGGTCTCCTGGGGACAATAATTGAGTTTAGGCAAAGTTTAAATAGCTTAAAGGATGGGGAGTACAGATGGGCATCTCTGTGATTAACACAAACTCCAGCCCAAGGTCTCTGTGTCAGGCGTTGGATTAGGACATTACGAAGAGAATGACAGAGCTTTTTGGCACTTTATTCCCTCTCAATAACATTCTTTCACATATTAAGTTAATTCCACCCCTAGGTAGGGACTTTATCATGCAGAAGACCTTAATCCACTGGTGTTGAGTCCATCTCACCCAGGCTTTGATGAAACCCCCCGCCTTTTTTTTGTGGGTGCAGTGGGCCTTGGGTAAGACAAAGCACCCGTGACAGAGACAATCAGATGCAGCTCAAACCACAACAAAAAGAGGTTTCATCCACTGGAGTGGACAGGAGAGGTGTTGTTGAAACCCAAAACACATTATGGAGTTAAGAAAAGCATCAAAGGAGGAAAGAAAAGACCAAAACTATCCACAAAGTCTCAACACTTCTGCTCAAGAAATGTATCACTCTGTTTAGTGTGTGCTTCATTCGGTCCAGAAGTCCCGGGCCCACTGATCTCGTGTATACCACTTTATCTGAGGGGCACCTTTGACCCCCTGTTGAAAAGGCTCAGTTGATATGATGAGCTAAGCTTTCGGTGTTCTTTTAGATCTTGGATTGGTACCATCCCGATTTCAAAAGGCCTGTTTGCAGTGCCAGCGGCCAATTTATCCTTTGGCTTCTGTTGCTCTGCATGGGAAATCAGATCTCTGCTCAGCCCCACCCCCCTTGCTAATTGACCACCAAGGGAAAGTAAAAAGTCATGCTTCAACAGTGCATTGGAAACGTATAAGAGCTTGAAATTGCTTCGCTTGGCTTTTGATGCAAAGG
Source organism: Regalecus glesne (assembly GCA_900302585.1). Lineage (NCBI taxonomy): Eukaryota > Metazoa > Chordata > Actinopteri > Lampriformes > Regalecidae > Regalecus > Regalecus glesne. The sequence goes on from OMLC01000140.1 coordinate 8,590, forward strand.
AAGGTGAGCAAAGTAAGGATGTTGAAAGAGAATTTTCGATGGTGTTAGAAATCAGATGGGGAAAATTTTGGCTTAAATACTCTGATGATACGTAGACGCGATAACAAGGAACTGAGCATAGCGTGTAAGCGGTGGCCGGGTCCTCCCACAAGTTTCGTTCAAACCATCTCCATTACACCCTCAATGGAGTAATTAATGCAGTCACCTGTCTGAACTTAAGCTGTCCATTTGATTGTCAGTGGTGTTGAGAGCCTCTGAGGGTTTTGATCCTCCTAACGTTAACAGATGGTTGTTGCGCCTTGGCCTGGGCTGGGAATCGCTCCTTCAGAGCGGACAGAGGGTTGGAGGGGGGAAAATCCCCTGTTGCTGTCCCTAAGAAGACCATAAGCTTGAGCAGAGAAAAAGAAAGGGCCTGCTACTGGTGCTAATTACCCAGAAACCACACAGAAAGTGCCCACTGTCACTAACTGAAGAGGTTCACATCCCTTCTTACACAGATAAAAGGCGTAGTACGAAAACATTTCGCAGGGGACAAAGAAGGGAAGATTAACATAATCTTTTGGTTTGTATCCCCTGTAAGCTGTCCGTGTGTCCCTTTCCCTCAGTCTTTCTCTTTCTCCTCCTCCTCCGCCCTTTCTCTCACACTCTCCACTGCTCTCTTGTTTCTTCTTGTCTAAAATCTGGTTTTGAGGAATGGAAACGGCGGGAATTGGCTTTGCGGCCCAAGTCTGACAGTTGTGTTCTTCCCGCCTTTCTGTGATCATCCCTGTCATTGGTGGGCTGCTGTTGGGGCAATCAGACAATGGCAGGCGAAACGAGGTGTCACTGCGCTGACAGACTACTCTTCATGTTATGTCATTGTTAATCCTCAGCCTTCAGCCCGCTCCCTCCGATACTTTCATCCGAGTGTTCTTGGTGAAGGGGATGGGGGATAAATATGACGCCTCATATTTCTACATATCAAAGCGCTCTCAAGCGGCTGTTTTCTCCCTAAGTGGCGAGGGATTGCACAGCACACAACTCGGAGCGAGAACTTTTCAAATGAGGACATCACAGCCGCTGCCTGCGTCGGCTCAGTCTCCCAGTCACAGGAAGCCTGGACCAAAGCCAGTCACACAGCCAGGAAAACAGCCGCTTTAATGGCATTTCACAAACGCCGTCTTTCCCCCTCTTTCTCCGGCTGTGGATCATCCCAGAGGTCTGATCCTTTTAGCGTTGTGGCTGGCTGCCTTAGAGCACCTCTGTGAATCTCGTTGGAGAGCGTTGTGAGGTGTAGAGACATGATGGAGGAAATGGTTGCAATTAAAGGCAGAGAGTGACGAGTGACACTAAGAGCCACGTCTCTCTGTTAGAGCAACAGTAAGTGTTGGAGTCTCAGTCATTATCCGGCGCTATTAGAGTTTCTGAAAGCTGAAAACACCCAGATTGATGGCAAGAATGTGTGTGCTCAGTGAAAAAGACATCCCACAAACGTCTCGCATTCCCCCTCGCACACTGCCGGTATGTTTCATTTGGCTTCTGACTGAGAGATGCTGGGGGAAAAAAGCACCAGGAGAAACTTCATGGTTTTAGTGATATCTGAAGTTTCTTAGCGTTTAGGTTGTCTTTCAAAAGTGCAAAACAGAACAGTTAGTTGTTGATTTACATATTTCTCTCATGACAACATGACGGGTGGATTTTTCTTTGTTCAAATATCTCCATGTCGATAACGGCTTTCTGTGAACTTCTTTTTTTTCATTCACTTTTGCTTTACCCCAATTTGCCATGCAATATGCGTAAGTGTTGCCATTTTCTCCAGCTGAAGTAACAAATGGTGTCTGCAGTTCAGGCCTGCTAAACTTGGATCGTGATGTAATTCATCTTTTCAAACCAACTTCCCACCTTGTGAGCGGTGACACAACACACCAAAATGTACCCATCCGAGATATCATTTCATTTTCTTGTTTTTTCATTTGTCTGGCAGAGCTCCGCTTGCTTATGAAAATGATGCCACAGGTCCACTCCCATTGTGTGAACTGTGCTGTGAATTTGTGTTCTCATCAGTCTCAGCGTGAGACTGATGTATCAGAAGGTAGACATGTGTGCTCCCTGTAACACTGTGTTTGCACAGCCTCTAACAAGCCTCCACTCACTATGTAGGTGCGACAGAGGGCCCCAGATGAGGTAGCAAACTTTTCCTTGCTGCTTATGCATGTCTCTGGTATGTGTCAGGGGCAAAGCCAAGCCATCTGGTGACCAATCACTCAGTGCAATTCACCATGAGGCACTTGGCGATTACATGAACATGGTTACTTTTTCCCCCTTTTTTCTGTTAAAGATTATTCTAGGGTTTGAGTCATTAATGCGTTTTATCATCCCCTTGCAAAGATTGTGTTGGAAAAAGTTGACACTGCCACCATATTCAAACCATATGATATATGTAAGCCCTGCTTATCTTCTTCCTTCTTTTCATCTTCATCATCATGATCACAATATATTCCTGCTCTTCCAACATCAATATTCCTCACCATCAGTAGTAAAGAGTGGGTTTCAGTAAATGAAAAGCCAGGTGTCACGGGTTTGACCCCACTGTGGGTGTCAGGATGGGTATCTGGCTTCAATCTTCTACGCTCATATAGGTCCGTGTGTACCCCTACAACACAGGGACTAATTATGACAAGTAAAAATGGACCTTAATCAGTATCAAAAATCACAATACCCTTAGCATCATTACAATTAACATTTATATTGTCATGATCATGATAATTTCCCCACTCACCTTCAGAAGCCAAGATTAAATATTTACAAGACCGCCATCAGTACCACCTGCTATTCTGAAAACTTTGCTCTAGCAGGGCCAGAAATGAGCTGACTAATTCTTTGTTTTTATTTTTTAGTGGTAAGAGAAACACTTCAGTTTGTTCCAACATTCGTTTACTGGGTGTAGGAGCCAAATTCATATTTTTAGTCACAGTATTTACATATTTACATTTCTTTATTTACTTATAATTGTATTTTGTATAATACATTTTAATCTGTAGGGGTAAAAAGGTTAGGGTTAAAGGTCTAAAATGGTAGTGTTAGCTATCACATTTATGCTTGTGTAGTAGGCCAAATTCATTGGGAGAAATATATGCATGTCTCCTTAAGAGAATTTGCTCTTTAGACACAAGCATACATGATTAGAAGCCATTACGCGAGTAGTCGTACAGTTTTTCCGACCATGTCACTTCGTGTCAATTTGTGCATATTGTATGAAATACGGATACATTTGATTTATTTAAACCAAGTTTAACTTGTAACGTGGACCAATAAACCAACATTTTACACTCCACAGAAGACGAATTAGTGTGAGTTATTATCAGAGAGGGAACACATGTCAACTTAAGGTTTGCACTCTCATGCTAGTTTTGGAGCATACACTGTGGTTTATAAAGTTCTCTTACAAAACAATGATGTCTATCAAGTGATATCAGGCGGAATCTATCAGATGCCCCTCGCAAAGGTCAATCCATGTAGCAAGTCACTACACTACTGTATAGTACCTGTGAGTCCGTTCCCCTGAGACGATCTACTCACACTACACAGATAGCACACATCTTAGACATGCATCACACCAAAAACATTGTCAGGCAACTGTTTCCATCATTACCTTCTTCCTTGTAAAAAGGAGGGGCAGATTACGCACGTCATAAACCAATGTTCCTTGTAACACAAGTCAAACTGACAGCAGAGAAGGCCACGAATTGGAATACACTAAGCCAAGTACATGTGGATTTACCCGGAAATTCCCATTCCAGTCAATCTGCATTTCTTATTTAATCTGACCATGCTCATTTACAGGAGTTAAAACAGGGAAATAGAAGGGAAGACGGAGAGCTTGCATTTTTTATCGGGGACATCGGGTAGTAGATTTTTTTGACAACAAACAGCACTTACAGACATGTAAGAGGGAGAGAGACTCTACCCTGGAGCCTTGTTGCTGAGAAGCATACAGACGCTGAAGCTCTGGCCCTGGACCAGTCAGCTTAAGATCATTCCCCATTAAGCTTCTCTTGCATAAAAGTATCCTGTCGCCTGATTCAAGCAACAGCAGATGCTATCATGACAAAGGCCTTTTCAGAAATCCCAGTTGCCAAATTGGGTTGAGCTAACCACCCCTTGCAGGGTTGTCAGCATCATATATGCTGGAACATCACGCATGAGAATATTTACTCAGATCTCTAATTGTATCCAAATGAGCCATGGATCTTTGAGGAACACTGTGGTGGAAGGAGAACCCCTAAGTGGCACTGTGGGATTTTGTGGCAGAAGTGTTTTAACCCTAAGTGGGAGTTGCTTTAAGAAGTGTATATTTACACACCTAATGTATTTTTCATCCTTCCCAAACTGTAATGGGACTGAACAGAAGTTAGGGTTTGGGAGCTATCTGAATTAATTACGATCACAATCCATAATTGAGAGGCAAAAGCATGGGAAAATGGCTGTACATCACATTTCATTTTAGTGACAAAGTATTTTCAGAGCAGCGGGTGACTATTTGTGTCCTAGTGTATGCTGGTGCGGTGCCGTGTTTGATTTGATGACATTGTATTGAAATGATTTAGTTTAGAGCAGACTGTTCAGGGATTTGCCGTCCAATGGTGTTGGATCTGGGGTTTGCAAAGCGCTCCTGAATGCTGATTTTTTGCCTCTATACTTCCATAGTGGTTATATATTACTTTAATGTATCCTCCCTTAATGATACCCTTTAAGAAGTAGTTCAATGCCAACAGCTGGGAGAGGCACTGTGTTTAAGGGGTTTATGTTCACGCAATTTTAGGCCAACTATGAATCCCATGTACTGTCATGCTTCTACCCAACGTTTTGCTGGGTAATTTTCTAATTGGTTAATAATCCTCAAGTCCCTAAATACATCCCTTACATCCAAATCCCTTTCAGTACAGTGTCCCTTGATCTGTATTTGTTGTAAGAACCACCTTGGTACCAATATTCAGTCTGGCTTTGCGTAAGCTCTCACTAAAAGAGATAGTTTATTTAATTCCAAAAAGACAGCAGTCTTGGGTGGGTGGGTGAGTGCATTGGAGTATAATCTATGGTCACTAAATCTGCCATCACCAGATGGAGGGTTTTGTTTGATTGATTGCTGTTGCTTTGTAAGATAAAATACCAACCCTGCCACTCTTGTAGTCCTTGGCAAGTAGCAACATGGGGATGCCATGTTATGTGTGGCTCTGTCATCTTGGAATTGCATGCCTGTATCAGCAGAAATATACATCTCCTGCTTTGTGGCCAGTACACTCTTATGGAACCCCTGATCAAAGGGTAATGCACAGCCTGCCACTTGGCCTCCCTTGGTATTTGGAGAGAGTTGGTTTGAATTATTTAAATGCCACCATGTAACGAGTGCTTACAAGACTATTGGTGGCAACTAACTAGATTGAAGTGTTTTCCTTTGTGACTCCATTCTAAGTATTGCTGAGGGTGTCCATATCAATCATATTAAGTGTTGATGCCTGCACTTTCTATTATCATCCAGGGTTTTCTTATTTGGAACTTGAACACAATATGTTGTAGGTACAATAGCGGCCACGGTAGCTCAGTGGTAGAGCGTGTGTGTCAGGAAATGACAAGCCAGATGTTGTGGGTTCAATCCTACTGCAGGCCATCAGGAAGGGCATCCGGCCTTAGTTCCCCCCACTCCACTTAAGTTCATGTCAATCTCCACAATCTGCAGACTAATTGTGGCATATAAAATCACCCTTGTGTGTTGTAGATACAATACAGGTACAAAAAAGTACAGTAATGTGAAGATGTCTGTCTAGATATAATACTTTACCAGTTACCAATTTTGTTTGGATGATTTACGTCCAGTTGTTAAAAGTGGTTTTCTTTTTCTTATTCTGCAGCTTCGATTGCATCTCATGAATGTGTTTGGATGAAAGTATTTCTCAAGGTGAATTGAAATCTACGCTTGCAACCTATTCTAGGTAGGTGAGTTAACGTTCAAGAAAAATGTAGAAAAACACGTTGCGTTGTATTAATGTTGTATCATGTTATGTTTTTTATGATGTCATCTTCAAAACAACTCTGAGTGCTTGGCTCTGATCTTTGGAAAAAAGCAAGTTTTTCATCCAGTTGCTGCTACTATATTGGATAATGTCAGGCTGATTGGGGGGCCTACCCCATGAAATATTTTGGGGACAGTTTCAGTATTTCCCAGCTTTTAATAGCTAATAGCTCCATCTATTTAAATCCAAAAGTAGTAACGTCATATCGTATAAATTATATGGTTGCCCTGATCATTTTGTAAACCAGATGTTGATATATACATTTCTGATGTTGCCATTTTGAACCAACTAGTATAGATTTCAATCCTAACATTTTTCCTACCTCAAGAAAATTAGGGAACACCAAAGTAGTGATTTTTGCTTAACTTTGACTCAACTTATTTTTTGTTTCTAAGGTAAGCATAATACCTACCCAAGATATTGATTTCATGGGCAACAAAGGTCTCTACTTTTTCCTTAAGGTGGGACTATTTGGAAGATCATGCAACATGGCACAAGATTATCAGGTCACCTTTCAAGCCTCCTCTGAGCTCTGTAGTCATCCCACAGATAGGCCCACCAAAGATATAAAGGTTACATGTGTCTATCCTTGTTCTGTTTCTGATAGTGCAGTGGGGAAAGGTGAAATTTGTACTACTGCCTACTCAAAACGTGAAACTGCCCCATCTCGCATCAACTGAAGTTAGAGCTTTTTTGTAGCTTTGGGCTATGCTATGCTATGTTTTTTTTCTTTTTGCAATACAATTGAGAATGTTGCAAGTCAAGCTTCAGTCTTGCAAATGGGATTCTGCAATTTGAAAGGCTTTCAAATGTTGAAACATGACTTAATGTGAAAAAAACCTGGATACTGTCAAATTTGTTTCCTAGTACAACAGCTGAAACCTTTCATTTCTAGTTCCTTTCCTCACCCAACTTCCCTTACAGCTTACAAATGTTGGAATTATGATAATGAACCGCATGCACTTGTTGATGCACGCGAACTAGCTGGGCTTGTTCACATCAGCCACACTCATCAATAAATCATTACAGTATTTGCTGAGTTGTAAGCTGTTAGTTTGCAACCATTGCTATCTAATAGCTTCATTAGGGAATACTAACAAATCCAGAATGTAAAGGTTCCTTTGAGCATGCATCAAGACGTTCCTTCAGTTCCTAGTTGGGTTCAGGGACTTGCATTGCAATTCTATTTCCTTTTCATAGTCTAATTTTTATTTTCTGTCATGTATGGATAAGGAGGAATAACAGCCCTAGTTGTATTTCTAGAGTAAGGGTCAGGGTAGGGTTAGGGCTAGATTTACTTAAATAGTGACAACGCTACTGCTACTACTATGACAGCAATCACATGAAGAAGCTTCATTTATTTGTAATTTTAAATACATACAATGAAATTTGTTCTCTACATTTAACTCATCCTGTTGTAAAGGAGCGGTGAGCAGCCGCTGTGCCCAGGGAGCAGTTAGGGATTCAGTGTCTTGCTCAAGGACACTTCGACATGCCTTTTACAGGGGTCGATATTACACCACCAATCCTCCGATTACTAGATAACCACCCTACCTGTGAGCTATGCCGCCCCAGTGCATTGTAACACTGAGTCTCAGTGAACGGCATATCGGCCCCACTTAAAATCAGATTGTCGAGGAGGAGATGAATATTTCAGCAGTGGCCTGAGCTTGAATCACCAGTAGGGCATCATATCTGCTTGCTCCCACTTACTACAGCCATTAAGTTTACAAGCAGCATTTGTATTTATCACCAGGTCTGGATGGTTAGAAGCAATCAAAAACCCAAACACAAGAAGCGCAATGCAAGGTTCAGCTTGACATGTCAAGAAAAAAACTGAGGTGAAGCGCTGACACGCTGACGTCTTAGCAGATAACACTTAAATCATTTTCCTCCAAAACTTCACTCGTAAGGCTTCAAAGAGATATAGCCATAATACAAATTTTTGGAGTAAGTAGTGGTGTTTGAAGTTATTTTATGGGATTTTGCTGTAAGGCCCAGAATTGATTTGCAGAAGGGATAAAAGGAAGATACTTTATCTTCCGAGCTTTGTCGGAAAAAGCTTAGCATCCATTGGTAGTTCCGCCAATATGCCTGCAGGGCATGGAGGTAGGGTGAGAGGGGGGTTGCTGGCATTGACATTATATACCAGAATGAATTGTGCTGAGTTTACACCTCCCGCTGCTTACGCTCCGCTCTTTCATAATCTTTCATGAACCATACAATGTTTTATTTAATGTCCTAGGTCAGAGAGAATCTTGAGAAAAAAAACATATTAATAATGAAAAGCATAGTACAGGAGAGGGAGAGAAGAAGAAAAAAATCTTGGTTTGAGGCTCCTTAGCAAACAGGTCAGAAGGACCTTTTGAAGTCTACTGCTTCAGTGCAGTCAATAGTTTAAGAACTTGTGTTATTTCTGAATGTAAGGCCAGTTTGGACTTTTGCCTGCTTGAAAATGCCAAACATCTTGTTACTGTCCAGGGTCTCGCTGCAGTCCTTGAAAGGCAATTCTGACCGCCAGGAGAAAAATATCAAAACAATTAGTCTGATTTGTAATTCAATATAGCTTGACAGCAAATATACTTCTGCATAAATTATCCATATCCCAGGGTTAGTAAAAAGCAAATTAGGTATTAAAACATTAGAAAGGAAAGGAAAGCTCCTTTATTTAGTCATTGTATTTCTATAATGAAATTTGTCCGCTGCATTTAACCCATCCTATTGTATAGGAGCAGGGGGCAGCTGCAGTACCCAGGAAGAAGTTAGGACTTCAGCATCTTGCTTATAGATACTTTTTGAAGGATCTGGGAATCAAACCAGCAACCTTCCAATTACTATACGTCATACTCTAGCTCATGACTCATGCCGCCCATTGATATGTGTAACTGCGCATGTCTGCATTTGTAAATATGTGTGTGTGTACATGAGTATGTGTTTTAAAAGACTGGATATCATATTACCTTGGGCTTGTTTCCCCTACCCCTCTTGACATAAGCTTCTTCTACAAGCAAAAAAGAAAAAAAAAGGAATGTGCCAGAGCCGTGATGTTTGTATATTCCCATGTGAGTCCTCGTTTGCCTTCTGTTTAGGATAGTGGAAGGATAGCCAGCTCTTGGCCTCCCTGGCTGTCAGGCCTTAATTGCTTAATTGCAGTCATTATTTGAACTGGGAGTTGGATCACCTGGTACCCTCAGCATGATGCTGGCCTCTGTGAGAAAACAGAAGCTTTCAAAAGACTGGTGTTGTTCGTGTCCCTGGAGGAATGAAGAGGCCTGATCTGCAATGCATGGTGTTATGATGTTCTCTCACACATGCACCGATCCCACATTCATATACCCACTTGCATGTTGCATCTGAATTCCCCACATCTCTCTAGGACATTGCAGGGTTACCACATGAAAAAAAGAGCTTGATGTCAGAGCCTTGGTACCTTCAGAGGAAGGTCCAGGGGCTGTGTGACTTATTTATGACTCTCCTGGTGCTCTCTATGTCCTGGGCCTCTCTGCTCTGTAACCTGTCTTAGCTCACAGGCAGGCTGTGTGCTTTCATATGGTGCTGCTCCCCCATCCTGTTTAAAAAGTAAACAGAAGATTGCATCTGAGCCAATAATTTATGGGTGGGGGGTATGAAAGGTGTTTATGAGGGGAAATGAAGCCCCATTAACATCTGCTCCACTGTTGAAATAGATTCTCGCCTGGCATAAGTTTACCTTTACCATGTGTGCTTCTTTTAAGGCCTCTTAACTACATGCACATCTACATATTCAATTTGCAAACATTGATATCTTTTGGAAAAGTAACTTTCCCAAGACTAATTAGGGAAGTATCTCTGAGGCTATAAAATGAGCCAGGATGAATTGACAACAATAGCTTTGCTTAAACTTTTGTGATGCATATAAAAATGAATCGGAACAAGCTGGAAAAGTGAATGCTTGTCTGGCAACCTCTGCTGGATAGATAATTTTTTTAAGGGGGGGGCATGTTGTACCATTGTGCTTAAATTGAATGTTACCATCAACACCGTTGAAGCTCTCGGTAATAGTTTGAATTGGATCCATTTGATCCTGGCTTTAATCCACACAATGGTGACGGATCGTGTACGTGATTTAGCATGACAGTTGTTGTACATCACTATATAACATGAATACACTTCAGGTGTATTTTAATATATCTGGTTAATGCTCCATAAAATGGTTCAGCAATTTGCATATTTCAAGACCCCACTCTAAGCCATTTCTTTGAAATCTCTTTTTAATCGCCCATGCTTAAATGTTAATTACACATGCTTCTCCCAAACACACTCTTTTCCTTTGTCAGGGGCTTTTTGTAAGAGAAATATGCTACTAATGGCTTATGAATTAATAAGAAGCCAAACTGCATTTGACTTTCATGCAAGGTGATTCTAGAATGCTTGAGAGTCCTGACGTTTTATTCAGATTTCAGCATTTTATGGACGAATGGTTTCCTTTTTGCCTATAATGCATCCTTTGTCATCATCTCTCAGCAGTGATTTGGGCTCTTATGCTCTCGGTGTAATTTACTTACCAAAGCAGACCCATTAATTTTCTATTATTGTGAAAAGATGATTCGTGTTTTGGAGGCTGTCTCGATTATTTATTTAGATACACAGCAGGGAAACATGAAGCTGTGGCTAATGGAATATAAAGTCACAGGCCTCATTCCCATTCTGACATTTAACTACAGAGGCGGCACATGTGTTAATGTGTCCTCCCCAAGCACCTTAATTCGACTTGAAATTCCTAATGGAACTCACTATCTGTGGTGAGCCTATGGAGACGGTGTGGGGGAGGGAGGGGGAGGCAGCAACTTAACACATAAATTCACTTGTCTGAGTCTTGGTTGTGTGTCTAGCGACTTAAATGCTCCACTGGTTGTATGTCTAGAGGGAAATGACAGATGAGAGTTACATTTGCAGCACCATTACGGTCTTCTGCCTAGGCTTATGTGTGTGTTTCACCGTGCCACCTAGTACAGTGATGTGGGGTTGGCTTTTCAGTATCACAGGGAAAGGTATCTTTGAAAGAGATAAAAGAAAGCCACTTCATTTTATTATGTTGAGCTAGATGTTGCGGGTTTGAACCCACCACAGGGGGTCAGGAAGGACATCTGACCGTAATCCCCCATACTAAATCTGTGTCCAGCCCCACCATATGGGGACTGATGTTGACATGTAAAATGGACCTGTCATTCTTACAATGAATTTTTTCTCTGCATTTAACCCAGTCTATTATATTGGAGCCGTGGACAACTCTAGGTTTTTTTGCTATTGCCTTGCTCAGGGCTACAGGCAGAAGTATTAACCCTTAAATGCATGTCTTTTGATGGTGGGAGGAAACCGGAGCACCTGGTGGAAACCCACACAATCACAGGGAGAACATGCAAACTCCACACAGAAAGGAAAAGGGGGGAGGGTCTGGTGTTCAAACCCAGTACCTTCTTACTGTGAGGAAACTGCTAATCACTGGGCCACCGTGCTACAAAAAGTCCTGCACAAAGTTGCCGGGGGAAATTAAAAAGACATGTCAAACCTTTTGATGGATATATGTCAAGGAGTAATGGAAGTTGAAAGTTGAGCACAACACCATGACGCTAAGAGGATCTGTCCATGCTGACTGGCCAAGAATTCTTGCGTGGGACGTGTTGGCTGTGAATCAGAGCCTTGGCACTCGGTCATTATTACAATTAATGACAGTTACTTGTTTGTGAGTAATGTGTGATGAAGCAGCATGACTCTCCCCCTCTTTCCCGTTTCTCCCACATAGTGGCAAAGTCCCACCAGGGTTATGACTTGTTACTGCAAAGGACATCTAGTGGTTATGCGGCCAACAGCCTTGGACTTACCTCTCTGCCTCTCTGCCATTTCTACAGCAGGCTCAGACATCGGCGCTACCACACAGGCCCAACTACATCTGTCTTAGATAAGTGTTTTTGAGCACGAGACATAATCATACGATATTATCTCCTTGAAGGTTGGAAATAGCTGTTAATTAAACAGTATCTTTTAGATAAACCATATGGAAATTGATCTCTTATAAAAGATGTGACGTGACAGAGAGCTGACTAACACAGTGGTAATCTCGGTGCGAGCGTGGTGTGGGCCGTTGGATAATGAAAGAGACGGAGCGGTAAGGACATGGCTATTAGCAGGTTAATTAGGCAATAATGAAAGAGATACCTCAGGTTACTGTGGGCTTTAGCGCAATATGATTGCTCGCAGAATGATATAAGGTGGGTGTTAAATTTAATCCTTGCACGTTAATGGAGAATGGCAAACCTCCCAGTCAATTATTGCCAAAAGACTTCACCTGCTCCCGCACATTCACAAATGGGGAATTCAGAATAGATTCTATTTGGTGGCTGTCCACCCCGATTAGTTTGATGAAGCTTGCAAAGCTTTTAGAGCAGATATTTGCAAATTGAACTGCGAGCACATATCACTCATGGATCTCCTTATTAGAAAGATTGAAGTGTTTCATTTAATGAGTAATTCATTCCCTGCTACTTTTTGACCCACTTTGACAGAAGCAGAAGAAATTGGCATAAAAGACTACTACTCAGAGGAAATCCCCCCCCCCACATAACAAATGGGTTTAAAACAAATAATTCAGGCTCTGCCATGGCACCATCCTATTTGGTGTTTGACACCATCTTCATCTTTTGTTTAAAAGGAGGTCCCTATTCAATTCTATCGCTTTAATCAATATCCCTACGGAGTTGGATCCGAGCACATTCATGACCCACCCTGTCTGAAAACTGGCCCACAGATGCTACAGAAGTCAGAAGACGTACAGGGGTTAAAGGTCAATGTCCAATGTTATCCTTGGGTTACAATGACAGCGATGTCATCCGCCCCCTCTAATTGACTTACAAATGCAGTGCCGCTCTACGTGTCGAGTTGTTCACAGCTTTAAGTACAGCTGTAAAGTCAATATGACTTTATTACTGGCCCAGTTTCCATTGACAGGACCTACTTGCACTTTGACCTCAACTTATTACGCTTTACTGTCCAGAGACCACTCCTCCTTCCTTTCTTCACTCCCTTGCTCTGTAATTATCCCACCTCTCAATGATAATGTCGCCCTCTGACTCCAAATCCCGGAAGAGTGCAGGCGGCCAGGATATTCTGCATTGTTGCCTCCTTTTTAGGAGTCCATCGGTAAACCTTTCTAATCCACAAATCCAACCTTGGATTTGAGCCACAGAGTCTGAAGGCAAAGTAATTGGGTTGTTGCTAATAATTGGATTTTCTGCTGCTTTGTCAAAAAACCGTAACCACCAATGTCCAAGCAGAAAGAGTCGGGATCCCTCTAAGCTTCAGTTCATAGGTCCAGACAGGCCCCGGGTCGCACATATAAAATGATTAACATTCAAAATCTGCTTTCAGCCTCCGTGTTTAAAATTGTGCTTTCTTAAAGCTCTGTAATTTTCTCTAAGCATGTTGTAATTCCTCATTAAAGGGATTCCAAGGGTCAGAACTCAAAGTTAATATTTATCAAGATTACATACCATCAATAATTACCACAAGGAGGAGGAAGGTGACACGAGGGTGAGGAAAACTTTCCTGGTAGATTTCAGGTCTATGTTTGGTTTTCTTAAGCCACAGTATTTTCACAATAATGTTGAAATCTCCCTGAAAGGGCTGTTGTTTCTGGTCACATCTGTGAATGTGTTGTGACAATGTGTTGCATGAGTGAACCCGCAGGATTCAATTTTGGCACCAGTGAGACATTTTCTGTGACCAGTTCAGAGAGCTGAGATCTGACCTGGAAATGCTAAAATGTGGCCAAGCGATTTATTAATAAAGATATCCATGGTTGATTTGTTGCAGACTGACACACATGTCTGTCCAAACTCCCAGAGTGACTTCACGAAACACTTAAGTTATTCAAAGCTTTCACTGATGGTCTCTAGTTATTTGTAGATTGTTCTTGAAACAGTTGTTGGTCTATGTCATAATTTGGGGATCTTGATGTCTAGTTATCAGTTCTCTGTTGGGTTCTGTGCTTGTGTACTGCCACTGGATTTCCTATTGTTATGTTTGTTGCTGTGGTTGTTGATGGTTTTCTGTTATGGTAGTTGTTGTTATTGTTACTGCTCTTGTTGTTTTAGTGGCTATCGTTGTTGATTTTGTATTTTTGTTGCTGCTGTTTTGGTTTTTATTATCATTGCTACGGCTGTTGTTGTTGTGGTTGTTTTGTTTGACTCCTTTGTCAAAAGGGAAGCCCTGAAGTGTGGCTGGAAGAAGCAGTATTCAGGGACCGCTTGGGAAAGTTTGCGAGAACCCGGGGCAGCAGCGGAAATGAGCAGTCTACCACATGTTGTGTTCATGGATAGACCAAAGGAATAGGAATGGTCCCTGTCGTGATTTCAAGATCCAGGCCTAGATTAGTGGAGGAACCAAACTGCAGACAGCTTTCAAGAAATAAACGAGGACGACTTATACATGTTCCTTGCTACTTAACTACAAGAGCCCTGAAAAGTGGCTGTCAAGTCATCATGATAGTTTTCCCTTGTGAAGCCATTAGAGCTCATGCTGCAGACATGCTGGTCTGTCGATGCACCATTCAAAAGGCTTTTATTTCACAGAAAGCTAACGTCACGATGGCAAAGGCACAGGCTCTACACTTCTTCACAGACCCTCTGAAATGGCCATGGAAATTTGATTTTGGGAAGGCAAAACATGAAGAGGATCAAAAAACAAACCCATGCACGAAAACCTATAAGATGTCATAATGAAGTATCTGCTTTGACATGGGGGACATCTGATAACATCTGAGGATGAGAGCGTTACTCCTGCAGCAAAGTTCATAGACTAAATTAAACTTTTTATTTGTTTGCACATTAAAGAGATAATTTGAGTAATATTTAAATTAACAAATTAATATGAATTATATTTCCCTTCTGAAAGATGTAAAGCACAACAGTTTGAACATACCAGTCAGCAATGCCCAACACAAAGAGATTGAGATGCAGGTAAGGAAGAAGAGGCGTAGGCAGGCAATCTGGTTCCAATCATGTTATATATTACTGCACGCTAAAGGTCAAAGCTAAAAAATCTTCATGGAGTGACGGCAATTACAGATCATTTTCTGCAGAGAGGGAACAGAAAGCTGAAAGAGCATGGACCCTTCTTGCTGTAATTTCCTGAAAGCTCTAATTCTGTAGTATAAAATAAGGGCAAGTTTGAAACACTTGGTGATCATAATAGTAATGAAAAATACATCTTGTAGATTATGGGGTCTGAAATTGATGTGATCTTGAAACTTATGGGAAAATCAGGAGGC